>JAVJIF010002948.1:0-148935 GCA_038442645.1 Agave tequilana
GATGATCATCGAAGAACCCGATGATAATGGTGACCAGCAATTTGAAAACCATTTAGCGCGGCAACAATGGTGGTGATCAAATAATCACCATGTAACGTTTCCAATTTTTTAACCACTGAATTACCAAAATAAATAACTATTATCCTTAATCATTCTGATAATTGATAAATTTTGACAGCATCTCTGTTGGAAAGAGAGAGAATATTGCTAAGGAAGTTGACATGGATTGCCAAGGGGTCGTCGAGGTGATCGCCAAGGAAGTCGACGACGAAAAGGTGAAGGAAACAGCAGCAAAAAATAGCAGCAACAGCAGAACAGGTTGGCCGGTCGACCGCCCGCAGCATCAGGAACTCGGTCGACCGGCGCGGTCGAACGGCGTGCACAACGTGCACAAGGAAATAGATCGGTCGACCGCCCGGTCGACCGACTGAAGTGACCCAACTCTCTGTTGGGCACCCGGTCGACTGCCCGGTCGACCGACAGTCGGGTGCGGGTATTTTTCTGCTGATTCGAAAATCTGTGTATTTAAAGGCTGCTGTTAATTCCTAGGGTTTGTATCTAATTGCTGGGATTTGCTGGAGTTCTCTTGCATTCAAAGAGGCTGCTAGCCATTGTAATCTTCTTCCAAAGCAATTAAATCTCTCTCTGATTGCCCCGAGGACGTAGGCGTTGAGGCCGAACCTCGTTAGATTGTTTGTTTGCGTGTGTTCTTCTTCTGGTGATTACTTTTGTACTGGTTGGGATTGTTCTTCGTGCTTGGGAGATTCAGGGTGAGATCCTCTATCGGGTTGTTGTCGTAGGCACAACAAGTGGTATCAGAGCTTCCAGGTTTGGCTTGGGATTTCTGAAGATTCGGAGGGATCGAGATCTGATTCGGTGGAGATCGTGTGTCGATCTCCGATCAGAGGTATTGGTGTTCGTGGGATCGTGTGTCGATCTCAGGAGGACGCAAGGAGGGCTCGTGGAATCTGTGGTGGAGTAGATCCGGAGAGAAACTCGATCTAGGGTTTCAAGGGAAAGGTAAAAATCCAATTTTTATCTGAGTAGAGATCTATTTTCAGTTGATTGTTTTTCCGCATAGATAGAGCATCAATAAATCTCAATGGCAGAAGAAATTGCTGCGGTTAAGACAATGAATTCTCACCCGAGGATTGAAGTTGTCAAGTTCAACGGTACAAATAACTTCTGGATGTGGAGATGTGAGGTTATGGATGCGCTGAATGCATCGAACCTCGAAGATACTCTCCTATTGGAGAAGAAGAAGAGCACGACCACTGATGAAGAGTGGGCAAAGATGAACAGGTCAGCATGTGGATTGATACGTTCATGTTTGTCGCAAGACATAAAATACCTTGCGCAATATGAGACGTCAGCGAAGAAACTGTGGGAAACCCTTGCGAAGAAATACCTGACTAAGAGTGTTGAGTCCAGGTTGCAGCTTAAGAGTAAGCTGTACAGTTTTCAAATGAAGAAGGGGAACACAGTGAATGAACACATCAACCGATATACTAAGCTTCTTACAGACTTGGTAAACATGGATGTCACAATAGATGAGGAAGATAAGCGATCATCTTTCTGAACTCACTCCCGGCGGAGGAGTATGAGACATTCACTCTGACCTTCATTAATGGAAGGCAGACCTTGGATTACGTTGAGGTGTCGTCTGCATTGTCGAGTTATGAAACGAGGAAGAAGGAGAGACATCCTTCTAAATCAAGCTCATCGGCGGAGGCACTGGAAGTAAGAGGCAGAAGTTCATCGAGGAAGGGCAAGGAGGTGAGAGGAAGATCAAAGTCCAGATCAGGCTATAAAAATCTGAAGAGGAATCAGTGTGCCTTGTGCAAGGAACTAGGACACTGGAAAGCAGAATGCCCGAAGGCCAAAGGTAAGAAGGTAGAGTCAAAGACCGAGACGAATCTCGCATGGACGGATGTATCGGATGATGACTCATCGTGTTCTCTCTCTCGGTTACTACCACTACTGTTTGTAACTCAGATAGTGCTGAGTGGATCTTGGATAGCGGAGCCACCTATTATGTGTGCCCGAACAGGGCCTGGTTTTCTAGCTTTGAGAAGCTGGATGGATGTTACACGGTCATGGGGGATGACCATCCGTGTAATATAGAAGGGATGGGTACAGTCCGTATCAAGATGGATGATGGGATAGTTCGAGAGTTAAAGGAGGTGAGGTATGTACCTCAGCTCAAAAGGAATCTTATCTCAGTTGGCACTTTGGAAGCATCGGGTATGGTGATATCTGTTCGAGATGGTATTCTCAAGATGATCAGAGGCTCGATGGTGGTGATAAAGGGCGTCCGCCGAGGAAATCTTTACTACTTGAAGGGTAGTACGATTACAGATCAGGTGGAGACTTCGAGTTCTTCAGATGAGGGTGGCCCGGATGTCTGGCAGGGAAAGGTCGGACAGGAAGAAGAAAAGTCTTTGCGAGCTCCTGCAAAGATGAAATTGCTGGAAGGTGCTGCTTCCTGCAAGTTGGAAGGTGAACACAGCGTTCTGGACAAGAAGAAGGTGAGATTCAGCACCAGTACTCACTGCAATGAAAGTCTTCTTGATTGTGTTCACATTAGCGTATGGGACCTGCTAAGACGACATCGCTTAGAGGTCATAGGTACTTTGTCTCATTTATTGATGGTTCATCTAGGCAGGTTTGGATATATCCCATGAGATAAAGGGGTGAAGCCCTATATGTGTTGGTGAAGTGGAGAGGAAAAATGGAGAGGCAGATAGGTAGGAAGATAAAGGAGCTTCATATTGGTAATGTTGGAAAGGACATGTACCAGTTCCTACGTTTTGGCCAGAACACAGGTATTGCAACTCACTTCACAACAGGTACAGATGGGTTGGCTAAAGATGTAGTCCGTTCCTTGCTGGAGGAGGTTCAGCGGTTATTGTCTAATGCAGGATTAGACAAGTCGTTTTGGGCTGAGGCGACTGAGTATGCTAGCCATCTCATGAATAGATCGACTGCGATAGGAAGTAATGCTCCATTGGATATTTGGTCTGGGAAAACTGCTCAAGGTCATTGTTTGCTGCGGGAGTTTGGAAGTCCGGCCTACTTCAGTGCCAAGAATGGCAAGGTAAATCCGCGAGTAAAGGGTTTGTCTATTTGGGAGTCAAGAGTAACAACTACATGTTGTGGGACCCCGAAGACAAGAAGATCGTGATGAGCAGAAATGTCACATTTGGAGAGACTTCAGTGTTGAAGTCCACCGTCTCTCAGCAGGTGGAGAGGACGGAGACCAAGGGTGGATTGCAGCGGGTGGAGGTTGATGTTACTCCATCGTCTCCAGTTGGTTCGGCATTAGAGGAGACTTCACCGGAGGTGACACCGGGTGGAGATCATGATACCAAGAGTGATGCTGAACAGGTTGAAGACATCGTTGAGGATGTCGAGTTGTTTGCAGCCATTGGAACCAAGGTGAAACCACGCTTGTGGGGAAAGAAGCATGAATCTCAAGCTTGTGATCGTGACAAGCTGAAGTTGAAGGTCGTTGTCCTCCATGATGGTCAGGAAGAGGTTCATATGACTCAGTCAGACAGGTTCACTGCTGCAAATAGAGGTACCAGTGTTCGAGCTTGATGAAGCTCATTCTTAAATGAACTACGGTCGGCTTGATCCTTTTGGGCAAAGGTACGTAGGCAGCCGTAAAGGCGCAACCATTTGGTGATGTAACTCTTATGGAGCTATTTGGGTTCTTGAGAAGCTGTTTGGATCTTCACGTAGAGGTGAAGAGTTGTGGCCAATGGAACTCCACGTAGAGGTGGAAAGGTTTCACGTAGAGGTGAAGCGTTGTGGCCAGTTGGACTTCACGTGGTGGTGAGGTGTTGTGATCTCAATGAACAGGTGATCTTCCGGTGAGAAGATGTTGAGCTTGCATAAGGAGGGGTGTGCATCCAGTTGAAGCTGATATATTTTGGTGTGCTCTACACAGACTTGGTGGACCGTCAGTGGAAGACATGTAGACTAGATAGAGCTAGTCAGTTGGAGAGTCAGTGTTGGCTCGTGAGGAAGTCTTCATGAGGTCGTGAAGTTGCGGAGTAGAAGCCATGTTGGTGATCGGCATGTATTGAAATTCTCCTAAGGTGAAGTGCAAGGGAAGGCATGAGCGGTGCTTTCCAGTGGACAGCTGAGCTAAAAATTTCAAGCCGAGATCGTGTGTCGATTTCGCCGAGATCGTGTGTCGATTTCGTCCGGTGCGCGCAAGCCGAGATCGTGTGTCGATTTCGCCGAGATCGTGTGTCGATTTCGCCGAGATCGTGTGTCGATTTCGCCAGGTGATAGACTGGGGTAGCGTTGGAGATCGGCTCAGATTTGAAAAATCTTCGCCGAGGTGGAGAATTGTTGGAAAGAGAGAGAATATTGCTAAGGAAGTTGACATGGATTGCCAAGGGTCGTCGAGGTGATCGCCAAGGAAGTCGACGACGAAACAGCGAAGGAAACAGCAGCAGAAAATAGCAGCAGCAGCAGAACAGGTTGGCCGGTCGACCGCCCGCAGCATCAAGAACTCGGTCGACCGGCGCGGTCGACCGGCGTGCACAACGTGCACAAGGAAATAGATCGGTCGACCGCCCGGTCGACCGACTGAAGTGACCCAACTCTCTGTTGGGCACCCGGTCGACCGCCCGGTTGACCGGTGAAGGGTCGGTCGATCGCCCGGTCGACCGACAGTCGGGTACGGGTATTTTTCTGCTGATTCGGAAATCTGTGTATTTAAAGGCTGTTGTTAATTCCTAGGGTTTGTATCTAATTGCTGGGATTTGCTGGAGCTCTCTTGCATTCAAAGAGGCTGATAGCCATTGTAATCTTCTTCCAAAGCAATTAAATCTCTCTCTGATTGCCCCGAGGACGTAGGCGTTGAGGCCGAACCTCGTTAGATTGTTTGTTTGTGTGTGTTCTTCTTCTGGTGATTGCTTTTGTGCTGGTTGGGATTGTTCTTCGTGCTTGGGAGATTCAGGGTGAGATCCTCTATCGGGTTGTTGTCGTAGGCACAACAATCTCCTCTATAATATAGAGTCTGTTCTGATACAAACTTAACAATTTCAGCCAACATCGACCTACTTATCAATTCTAGAAATACAACATTTGATCACAAAAAATCAGATAATCTAGAACTCACATCATCTCCAAATCATCATTTATATATTATTCAGACTTTTCCAAATACAGAACTGACACACACACACACACACACACCACATAAACTGTAATACCTCTATTTTTGAAATACAAGATTTAATAATGAATAATAGTATTTTTTTATTGCATATATTTTGTGTTAATTATTATTATTGTTATGTATTATTATTATGGTTAATACTATTGGAAATTATTATTATTGTTTTTGTTAAGTATCTTTGTGTATTATTATTATTCTTCTTCTTATTATTAATATTATTGATATTTATTTTATGTATTATTCTTAGACAAGCTCATTTCTTGCCCCCTATTTTTCTCTTTCTTTTTCTTTTATTTTCCTATTCTTTATCCTAAGCCCAATTTAAACCCAAGTACCCATTTTCATATGCTTTACCTTTTACCATTAGTCTATATCCGTTTCATATCTTTCTTTTTTTTTCCTTGACCCAAGTCATGAGCCCATTTCCATTCCTTCAAATTTTCTTTTATTTGAGCCAAAATCAAAGCAAAACCTATTACTCAATATCTAATTTTAATCTTATCTCAAATCTAAATCCTAACAAAAATCATATCTAATTCTAAGTTACCCAAATCTATATCCTATTTTCAAAATCACAATCTCAACTAACTCTATTTCAAAATAAAATCCTAACTAATCTTAATCTATTTTAATCCTTATTCTATCAACTAAATTCTAAATCCTAACTATGTAATTCTATATCTTAACTACCTAATCACTAACCCTATATCTCTCTCTCTCCCCCTATATTTAATCCTATCAATCCTATCTATCAAATCTAAATCTTAACCAACTCAATCCTCATATATCTTAACTACTAAATTCTATAGTTATCTTAATTAAATAAAAATCTTAACTAACCAATCTCTCATTATCTCCTAATCCTAATCATCTAATGTTAAATTATCCTAATTCTAACTATATAATCATAACAATCCTAATTTAACTATATAATCATAACTAATTAACATCTCCTATATAAACATCTAATCCTAAAATAAAACTCTAACCTAATCTTTTCCTCCTTCCTTTGCTGGCAGCCCCAACCTACCATGTGACTTCCTCTTTCTTCTCTAGCGAGACCCCGACGGTAGCTCGCAACCCCAACATCCTCGCGGCCTTCGCCTCCTCTACTATCGAACTCTTCATGACTGGCCGTGAGTTCCTTGTAAATCACCTAGAGGGGAGGTGAATAGGTGATGAGCTAATCTAATGGTCAATTATGCGGAATTAAAAACTATATGATGCAAACTAAAACTACTTAAACTAAACACTACGTATAACACAAGAGTGTAGCCGAATTCCCCGTGAAGGGCTCTGGACTAACTCCTCAATATTCCTCTAAATAAGAGTTGAGGTGCCGTGTTGGGTCTCTTGGTTAAATACAAGTGTTAGCAAACAATCCCCAAGCATATAACAATTAAGCACACAATGTATATCAAGCATATAAAGATAAACACAATATAAGTATGTAAGATATAAACAAGTAAGAGATAGAGAGAGAGCAATCGCAAACATGAGATATTTGTTTCGAGGTTCGAGCACACTTGCTCTACGTCCCCGTCTTCAACACTATGAAGGATTTCCACTAAAATCGATCTCACCGGATCACTCGGTGCCGCTACACCTACAAGGGGAGTTCACACTTGAACTCCTTGGACTCTCTAGTCCCTCTCTTGTTCCCGCAAGAACACACCGCAAGCCTACTAGCTCGCCGAGGCCGCACCTCAAACACCGAGTTCACACACGAACTCGAAACACTGCGAACACACGCGTCCGCCTCCTCAAAGTACAAAGATGGAACTTTGGTGATCACAACTCTTGATCACCTAGAATCCTCTCACAAGAACACTCCTATAGGATGAATATGTCAATGGTTTGCTCAAGTGTTGTGTGAGAAAATAAGATTGAAATGGTGGAGGAAAACTCAAGAAAATCACTTTTAAACACTCTTGATAAACTCCCCTTTTGATTGGAAATATTTGCTCTCAAATAAGTGGAGAAAAACCTCTTAATAGAGTAGGAAAAACTGGCTTAAAACTCTTCTCAAAATCTTATAGAAAACAGCCTCAAAAGCCCCCATTAAATAGGCTAAAGAAAACTAGCTGTTGGGCTCTTTTCAGCCCAGGCGGCTGGCGGTCGACCGGCCCGGTCGACCGCCAACGGTCAGAAATCTGACCGTTGGGGCAGCGGTCGACCGGCCCGGTCGACCGAGACCCTGGAACAGAGAACAGAGTTCTCTGCCGGTCGACCGGGGCTTTCCAGAGAGCAGAAGCTCTCTGCGGTCGACCGGGTCGGTCGATCGGCCCTCCAGCAGTCCTGGCGTGCACGTTCTGTGCACGTCGGTCGACCGACTCGGTCGACCGACTTCAAGCTCGGTCGACCGGTCCGGTCGACCGGCAGAAGCCAGAACAGAAAACTATAGGGATTAAAAACTTGGTATTTTAACACAAATAAAATCCCATAAATTCACGAAAAATCTACAAAAATAGTTTTAACATTATACTTTGATAATCAAACATGCTTGACCAAAATCAAGACATGTTACAAACAATTTGAACTATTTTTGTAACTTAGAAATTTTGGCTAAAAAAAAAAAACTGTATTTTTCCAAAATTGATTTTTCCAAACTTCTCCAAATACAAAAACAAGATATTTTAAATTCTTTGAAAGCATAGAGTGTATGGATATGATCCACGACACATACATGATGAAATATATATGTTTTTGACATTAAGATCTAAACATGGTTTTGGTTAAAACATAATACTTTGAATTCCAAAACCAAACCGGTATTTTGTCAAAATGAAAACTCTATTGTATTTTTCTAAACAAAAATTCTTTTGTGAAAACTCATCTAAATCAAGAGTGTGTGTGTATATGGTATACTTGAGCAATCCACCAACTATTCTATCCTTTACATTTTATCTAAAACAAATCTTATAAAAACAAACCTAGACACAAGTCTTCATGAAATCTTCACTTGAAGTCTTCTCATCTTTCTTGACTTGGTCCAAACTTGATCCAATGAGCTAGACTCCTCTTGAGTACTTGATATGGTCTTGATGCATAGACTCTTGAATCAAACCGTGCTAGCTCCAAAACTTGACTTTAAATCCTTTGTTGAAGCTACACACCTACTAAGATCTTGATCATAAATCTGAGACTAAATAAACACAAGATCATTAGTACCATAACTACATGAGTTGATCATCATCAAAACTAGAGTGATGGGCCTTTGGGCCAACAGTCTCGCCCTTTTTGATGCTGACAAAACTCATGGAGTTATATATGCATGGATTAAAGTAAAGCTTCAAAGAAGATCCCCCTTAACTCATGCATAACAAATAACAAATAATTATGCAATGAATGCTCATAAACATGCATGCAAATGCAAGGAGATAAACATGCCAATCAAGCATAAAACTCATCAAATTCTTTTTCTCCTATTTGCAAAACAAAACATATATGCATAAACATAAATCCTTTTTCCAAAACATGCATATATACTAAAATACTTCTCCCCCTTTTTGTCAATCATCAACAAAGGGGTTAAAGTAAAAACAAAACAATTTTCTCCCCGTTTTTGTTAGAAACAAAAAGGTGAAATCAAATCAACCAATAAAAAGTTATATGTGATATACATTCATGAAGAGGAAGACGCTAAGTTAACTTTCCTACATATATGCATTACATGAAGAAGGGATGACAAGTACTAATTCACATAACACATAACATGCAATGCATAAGAGGAGATGTGAAGCTCCCCCTACACACGTGTATCACATAAAAAAGAGTTGTCAAGCTCCTCAATATAAGATACACTCAACATGAATCTATATGTAGAAGAGATGTTAAGCTCCCCTTGCATATAGGCAATACACATCAAAACATTTTTAATATTTCTTATTAAAACAAATTTTGAATTTTCTCAATAAAACAAATTTTGAGTTATCTTAGTAAATCAAATTTTAAGATACCAAATGTAAATAAACATTACAAATATTTAATTTTTCTTAACAAATAGATAAAACATATTGATACCAATTGAAATTTATAACAAATTTGAAATTGAAGCATATTGATACCAATTTAAAATAATGCATAAGCTTATTAAAAAATCAATTGAGAGGCCATTGAAAATAAGGTTTTGAATCAAGCTTAGCATAAACTTTGTGATTTAAATATGTGAATCAATTGTAAATTAAGCACAAATACATCATATATATGTATGGAAATGATAATACCAATAGAAATTGATATAAGTTGAATTTGAAAGCATACATTATAGAAACAAAATTATGAGTATACAAATTATATCAATTGTGATATCAAATGAAATTATGATACCAATTGAGATTATGAAGTGAAAATAGTGTATAACTCATAAACTATCACCCTTTTATGCACAAGATAAAAGATATTCAATAAAGACATACAAGGCATAATCGCCATCCGTCCACCCATTTAGGGGTTGGTAGGGGTTTTCAAAAAAAAGTGTTTGAAAATATTTTTATTGAAAACAAAGCACTACCAATTGAAAAATAAAACTAGTTAAAGATAATTTTTGAAAAACTAGTTAAAGATCCTTCAAAAACATGAAACCAAATCATATGTCTATCATGAAACATACTAAATACACAAGAAGTGACACTCAAAATCTATAAGGCTCAAAAATAATCATGAAACTAAGTCATGAATAAACGAATAAAGTGTGAGTGTACAAAAGTCATGTAATTAGCATTTTTCATGAAAATAGTCAATAAAGCTCGAACAAACATGAATATCATTTTATCAAAACAAATCATGAAAATTCATTTTTTATTTAAAAATAAACTTCTAGGTATATGTATGATTTATCCAATCCTAACAATATGCATACATATCCCAAACATAAAAAGAGTCCATAATGTAAATTGCATGAAGGCAAATGACTCATGGGGTACATGTATATTTATTAGTTGTGAATACAAAATACATATACATGAAGTAAAACATGAAATTGGCAAAACAAGTGTAAATGAAGAAATCATCAAAACTAGGCTATACATGTGCATATAGTGAGTACAAATGAACAATGAAGTGCAAACGTATATGAATCAAATGTTGCTCACTACTTGTACAAGTATATATCCAAGTTTTGATTGAAAGATCACCTAGAGGGGGGGTGAATAGGTGATGGCTAATCTAATGGTCACTTATGAACAAATAATGCGGAATTAAAACTAAGTTGACCAAATTAAAACTTCTTTTAATTGAACACTTATGTATAACTCAAGAGTGTTGCCGAATTCCCCTTGCGAGGCTCTGGACAAGCTCCTCTAGATTCCCCTTGAATGGGTTGAGGTGCCGCGTTGGCTCTCTTGGTTGAATACTAGTGTTAACAACAATCCAAGCAAGTATGTATATCAATTAAGCACAAGGGTATATCAAGCATGTAAAGTAAAGACAATGAAAGTAATGCAAGATATAAAGAGACAAAGAGAGAGAGAGGGATAGAGTAAGCAATCGCAAACACAAAGGGTTTGTTTCGAGGTTCGAGCACACTTGCTCTACATCCCCGCCTTCGACACACGAAGGATTTCCACTATGCAAGATCCCACCGGATCTCTCCTCGGTGCCGTACACCTACAAACCCTCGGACTCCCAAGTCCCGTACACACGCAAGTCCACCGACTCGCCGAGGCCGTACCTCTAACCACCAAGAGTTCACAACCGAACTCCAACCACCACAACGAGCACACTTGCCCGTTTCCTCAAATACAAAGAAAAGATCTCTTTGATGATCACAACACTTGATCACCTAAAGAGCACTCTCACTACAACACACCTATAAGAATATCTAGCAATGGAAAGCTCAAGTGTGTGGTGAGAAAATGAAGGAAAGAAAGCTTTGTTGGAAAACACAAGAAATCACTTAAACACTCTCTTGATAAAAACTCTTCCTTTTGATTGGAAGTATTTGCACTAAAATCTTGTAGAGAAACTCCTCTAAAAGTGTCTGAAAAACAGCTCAAGAAGTCTCCTAAATGTTAACCTCAAAACAGATGACAAAATCTCAATTTATAGGCTGCCAGAAAATAGAGCCGTTGGGGTTCTGTCAGAGCTGGCGGTCGACCGCCGGTCGACCGGCCAACGGTCATTTTTCTGACCGTTGCAGCCACCGGTCGACTGGTGAGTCGACCGCTCTTCTGGAAAGAACTGTCGGTCGACCGATCCGGTCGACTGGCATTTTCCAGAGAGCAACAGGTTTGGGTCGGTCGAGTATCGGTCGACTCCGGTCGACTGATACGCACATGAACAAAAATTGTGCATGTCGGTCGAGTGCCGGTCGACTGCCGGTCGACCGGTCACTGAGAAATTCTGAAAAATCAGAACTTCCAGGACCTGGACAATTTGGATTTAGGTTTTGGGTCTTGGATAAAATGTTTTGGTCTTGAAAAATCATAGAGTATGAGCATGTGTCATACTACTATCAAGGTAAAATACTTGGTAAAAATTCTTTTGATAAAAACCTAATTTTCCATGAAATGTTTTTCCAAACCTTTATCAAATACAAAAACAAGATATTTGAGTCCATTTAAAAGCATAGTGTGTATGGATATGATCCACTCCACAATCAATATGAAATATCTATGTTTTTGAAATCTAGTATACAACTTGGTTTTGGTTAAAGAATATACATGATAGAAATACCAAAAACCAACAAATATTTTGTCTTAAAGAAAAATCTTTTTCTAAAATAAAAGTTCTTTTCTAAAAACAAAATCTTTATGAAATCAATTAAATCAAGAGTTCTAATCAAGAGTGTGTGTGTGTGATATAACTTGAGCAATCCACCACTATTCTATCTATCCTTTACATTTTACTAAAACAAAAATACAAATTCTATACCTAGACACAAGTCTTCAACTTCTTGAAGTCTTCCCTTGAAGGCTTCTCATCTTCTTGACTTGGTCCAAGCTTGATCCAAAAACTTCCTTGGATCACCACATGCAAGCTCCAAATCTTGTTCTTTATCCTTTGTTGAGCTATGCACCTACTAAGATCTTGATCATGAATCTGTCACTAATTAAACACAAGATCATTAGTAACTATAACTACATGAGTTGATCATCATCAAAACTAGGGTGAAGGGCCTTTGGGCCAACAATCTCCCCTTTTTGATGATGACAAAACTCATGGAGTTATATATGCATGGATTAAAGTAAAGCTTCAAAGAGCTCCCCCTTAACTCATGCATACCAAATAAATAAAAGATATGTCAATAAAAGCACATGACATGTATGCAATGTAGGAGATGCAATCATATAAATCAAATCATAAATCAAATCTTTTGCTCCTAATTGCAAGACAACATATATACATAAATACAAATCTTACTCCCCCTTAAGTAAGGAACCAAATACTTCTCCCCCTTAATAAGTAAGGAAATCATGAAATCATGCATATAAATCACAAATTCTTCTCCCCCTTTTTGTCAATCATCAACAAAGGGTTCAAAGAAAATACATCAAACAAATTTTTCTCCCCTTTTTGTCAAAAACAAAGAAATCAAGGAGGGTAAAATACAAATCAATCAATAAAATTTATATGCGATATAAATTCATGAAGAGGAAGACGTTAAGTTAGCTTCCCGACACATATACATTACATGAAGGAGGGATGACAAGCCCTAATTCACATAACGTATAATATGTCATGCATAAGAGGAGATGTGAAGCTCCCCTACACACGTATATCACATAAAGAAGAGTTGTCAATCTCCTCAATTTATAATATACTCAACATGAATCTATATGTAAGAGAGATGTTAAGCTCTCCTTGCATATAGACAATACAAATCAAAAATTTTGAATTTTTCTTATGAAAACAAAATTTTGAAATATCTTAAAATACAATATTTTCTTTTAAGGTACCAAATGTAGAACAACCAAATTTTGAATTTTGATACCAATTATGAAATACAATGCATAAGCTTGAAGATAAATAAGATTTGAAGTAAGCTTAGCATTAACAACTTTGTGCTTAAAAATATAAGAGTCAATTTTAGCTAAAGCACAAGTACAAATCATATATATGTATGAAAGGAGTATATTAATTGAAGTAGATACATACATATATGAAAGAACAAAATATGAGTATATACAATAAGAGTCAAATTGATACCAATTGAAAATATCCAATGATACCAATTGAAAAGTAAGCATAAGTGTATACATCATATAATCTACCATATGAAGAATTCGAACTAGTTAAATGAACTTGTTTTAAGAACTAGTACGAGATCCTTCCATCAAGGAATAAGTTAAAAAGTTTTTCATGAAAGATCAATGAAACACAAGGCACTAAAAAGCACTCTATCCATAAAGTCCATATCAAAAAGAAGTGAGTGTGATAGTGTTATGTGAAACATGGTATCATGAAAATTAGCAATAAAACTCAATATTCCTTAAAATCATAAATTTTGAAAATACGAAAATCATCACAAATTTTAATATATGAAAATCATCAAAATTCTATTTCATAGCATATGTATGTTTTGACAAGACATTAAGTATACATACATATCCCCAAAATACAATTGAGTCCTTATAAATAGATTTGCATGAAAAGCAAATGACTCAAGAGGTATCCATGTATATCTTAATGTTTTGGCAAAATAACCATATACATGAAATGAAATCACATGATCAAAATATAAATCCAATTGGGAATACAAGTTTAAGAATGTAATGATCATCAACACAAGGCTATACTAGTACATCTAATAGGCACAAATAAGCATTCAACCCAATCATATATAGATTTATTTGTGGTCCATAAGGTGTACAAGTATAAATCCAAGTGTTGACAAATACTAACATCTAAACTAATATTCAATACAATGTAGCATCAAAAATTTTGAAATCACAAAAGAATTTATCCATAAAAATAGAATCATGTGCAATACTTGAAGAATAGATAACTAGTTTAAATGGATTTTTGACAAACTAGTTAAAGATCCAAAAAAAAAAAAAAAAAAATATAAGATCATATGTATTTCATGAATACTACTAAATACATAAAAGTTCAAGCACTCATATCCATAAAGCTCCAAATTATATATTTTCTTAAGATAGAGTGTTCAAAGGTTATGTAAATAGTGTCTACATGAAAATAGTCATTGAAGCCCAAAAACGATCATAAGTCAAATTTTTTAACAACAAATCATGAAAAATCATTTTTCACTAAAATCAACAATTTTCATGGTATATGTATGGTTTATACAAATCTAACAATATGCATACATATCCCAAAAATAAAGAGTCTATTAAATGTTTGCATGAAGGCAAAAGACTCACGGGTATACATGTATATTTATTAGATTTGAATTAAACACCCATATACATGAAGTAAATCACAAAAAAAATAATTGGCAAAAACATGTATAAAAGAGAATCATCAAAACTAGATTATACACATGCATAGAGTGGTGGTCAAGTGAGCAGAAGTTCAATCATATATGAGTCAATTGTAATTCACTATGTGTACATGTATAGATACAAGTTTTGAAATATTCTACATCTAAGCATGTAAATACCACATGAAGCACAAAAAAAAATCTTAAAACATGAACATGCTATGAATATGATAAAAGTATAAAGCATGTACATAAATAAAATAGGAGTTTAGAGGTTGTTACCAACTCCAAAGCTCCAAGTATGGTGGTTGTCCCACCAAGCTCCTTGATAGTGATGCAACCAAGTGTATGTCCATCATGTCCATTGCAACCACTACCAAGGTACCAACCTTCTCACGTTTTGTGAGATCCCACACCTACATCAAAATCAAAAGGTGGGGGTTTTGGTACCCATGTTTTCTTGGGTCCTTTGGGGTTAGCATTGTTGTAAGGAACCCAAAATCTATTATATTTAGCAAAATATAAATATGGTTTCTTATCAAAACAATATCTTGCTAGATGGCCTTTGCGGCCGCAATGTGTACAAATGTACACCTTAGCATGATGCTTATGAGTGTGATTGTGATCGTGTTGTGCATCATAAGCATGAGCATGATGTGTATGTGCATGAGCATGTGGAGTTTGTTTCTTGGGAAACATGGACTCCAATCTAGTATGTTTAAATGCACAAGAGTTCAAAGTTGAACTCAAATTATTCATTTTATTTTTCAAATTCTTAATCTCATTAGTGTTAGCATGAAAAGCATGATGAGATGAAGAATCATTTTTCTTTTTCTTTTGAAAAACATTATCCTTTTCTTTTTCAACAAATTTTCTTTTTAAAGATTTATTTTCTTCCAAAATACTTTCTTTTTGTTTTTCAACCATAGCAATATTATCCTTCAAATAGTGTTCCCTTCACAAAGATCATTCAATTTTGAAAATAAGGAAACATTCTCATTTTTCAAATCTTTATTTTCTATTTCTAAGCATGCAAGTTTATTTCTAAAAGAATCATTTTCTACATGCATGCAATCAATGTTCTTTTTCAAATCTTTATTATTCTTTTCTAAGCATGCAATGTTATCTCTACATGAATCATGTTCATTATGCATGCAAGCAATGTCCTTTTTCAAAATTTTATTTTCTTTCTTAATTATGTCATATCTTTCAAGCAATAATTGGCATAAAGAATTTAGCTCATCATATGACATACTAGCATCCTCATCATCGGATTCGGTATTTACCTCAAGGGGGTCATCCCCTTGGACCATGTAGCACTTGTTGGAGGTGTCGCTTCCAACATCCGAATCGCTCCCCGCATAGTATTGTTCATTTTCGCCAAGGGAGATGAGGGTGTTCCATACTACAAAAGCCATATCAATATTAGCAACCCTACATAATAATCATCATTTAGGGTGCTCTTTAAAGCATGTAGGGCTTTTGTATTAGCCTCAAGATTCTTACCATCTATACAATAAGTATTATTAGTAGTGGCAAGATATACATTATAACCTAGGGCTTTGAGGAATAATGACATCTTAACTTTCCAAATGTGGATGTTAAGAATATCAAAGGTGGGTGGTGACATAAAGTCCATGGTGAGGTGTGTGTGTACAACAAATATTGTGATTAGCCCAAATGTAGGATCTTTAACTCTTAGGTTGTTAGACCCTTATCAAGAGCACTAGCTCTGATACCAATTGAAAGATCACCTAGAGGGGGGTGAATAGGTGATGGCTAATCTAATGGTCACTTATGAACAAATAATGCGGAATTAAAACTAAGTTGACCAAATTAAAACTTCTTTTAATTGAACACTTATGTATAACTCAAGAGTGTTGCCGAATTCCCCTTGCGAGGCTCTGGACAAGCTCCTCTAGATTCCCTTGAATGGGTTGAGGTGCCGCGTTGGCTCTCTTGGTTGAATACTAGTGTTAACAACAATCCCAAGCAAGTATGTATATCAATTAAGCACAAGGGTATATCAAGCATGTAAAGTAAAGACAATGAAAGTAATGCAAGATATAAAAGAGACAAAGAGAGAGAGATGGATAGAGTAAGCAATCGCAAACACAAAGGGTTTGTTTCGAGGTTCGAGCACACTTGCTCTACATCCCCGCCTTCGACACACGAAGGATTTCCACTATGCAAGATCCCACCGGATCTCTCCTCGGTGCCGTACACCTACAACCCTCGGACTCCCAAGTCCCGTACACACGCAAGTCCACCGACTCGCCGAGGCCGTACCTCTAACCACCAAGAGTTCACAACCGAACTCCAACCACCAACAACGAGCACACTTGCCCGTTTCCTCAAATACAAAGAAAAGATCTCTTTGATGATCACAACACTTGATCACCTAAAGAGCACTCTCACTACAACACACCTATAAGAATATCTAGCAATGGAAAGCTCAAGTGTGTGGTGAGAAAATGAAGGAAAGAAAGCTTTGTTGGAAAACACAAGAAATCACTTAAACACTCTCTTGATAAAAACTCTTCCTTTTGATTGGAAGTATTTGCACTAAAATCTTGTAGAGAAACTCCTCTAAAAGTGTCTGAAAAACAGCTCAAGAAGTCTCCTAAATGTTAACCTCAAAACAGATGACAAAATCCCAATTTATAGGCTGCCAGAAAATAGAGCCGTTGGGGTTCTGTCAGAGCTGGCGGTCGACCGCCGGTCGACCGGCCAACGGTCATTTTTCTGACCGTTGCAGCCACCGGTCGACTGGTGAGTCGACCGCTCTTCTGGAAAGAACTGTCGGTCGACCGATCCGGTCGACTGGCATTTTCCAGAGAGCAACAGGTTTGGGTCGGTCGAGTATCGGTCGACTCCGGTCGACTGATACGCACATGCACAAAAATTGTGCATGTCGGTCGAGTGCCGGTCGACTGCCGGTCGACCGGTCACTGAGAAATTCTGAAAAATCAGAACTTCCAGGACCTGGACAATTTGGATTTAGGTTTTGGGTCTTGGATAAAATGTTTTGGTCTTGAAAAATCATAGAGTATGAGCATGTGTCATACTACTATCAAGGTAAAATACTTGGTAAAAATTCTTTGATAAAAACCTAATTTTCCATGAAATGTTTTTCTAAACCTTTATCAAATACAAAAACAAGATATTTGAGTCCATTTAAAAGCATAGTGTGTATGGATATGATCCACTCCACAATCAATATGAAATATCTATGTTTTTGAAATCTAGTATACAACTTGGTTTTGGTTAAAGAATATACATGATAGAAATACCAAAAACCAACAAATATTTTGTCTTAAAGAAAAATCTTTTTCTAAAATAAAAGTTCTTTTCTAAAAACAAAATCTTTTATGAAATCAATTAAATCAAGAGTTCTAATCAAGAGTGTGTGTGTGTGATATAACTTGAGCAATCCACCACTATTCTATCCTTTACATTTTTACTAAAACAAAAATACAAATTCTATACCTAGACACAAGTCTTCAACTTCTTGAAGTCTTCCCTTGAAGGCTTCTCATCTTCTTGACTTGGTCCAAGCTTGATCCAAAAACTTCCTTGGATCACCACATGCAAGCTCCAAATCTTGTTCTTTTATCCTTTGTTGAGCTATGCACCTACTAAGATCTTGATCATGAATCTGTCACTAATTAAACACAAGATCATTAGTAACTATAACTACATGAGTTGATCATCATCAAAACTAGGGTGAAGGGCCTTTGGGCCAACATTGATAAAAACTACATTTAAACATGTATTTACCACATGAAGCACAAAAACAAATAAACAAGTATATGCTAAAAATGTCACATATGTAAAAGCATGTAAACAAATTAGGAGTTTAGAGATAGTTACCAAACCAAAGAACTATGCTCTAATTCTCCAAAACATGGTGGTTGTCCCACCAAACCTCCTTGATAGCGGTGCATCAAATGTGTGTCCATCAAGTCCATACATCCACTACCAAGGCACCACTCCCTCACGTCGTGTGAGAGCCCGCACCTACATCAAATACACAAGGTGGGGATTTTGGTACCCATTTTCTTTTGGGTCCTTGAGGTTAGTTTTATAAGGAACCCAAACATTTTTCTTTTTATTAGCAAAATTTAAAGCATTTATCTTATCATAACAAAATTTTGCTAAATAGCCTTTGCGGCCACAATGTGTACAAGTGTACACTCTAGGATGCATATGAGTATGTGTATGATCGTGGCGTGTAAAGTGTGCATATGCATGATGTGGATGATGTGCATGAACATGTGGAGCTTGTTTCTTTGAAAACATAGACTCCAATTTAGAATGGTTAAATGCACATGTGCTCAAAGTTGAGTTCAAACAATTTATTTTATTTTTTAAACTTTAATCTCATTTTGATTAATGGTGGCATGTAAAGCATGGTGAGATATAGAGTCATTTTTCTTATTCTTTTTAGAAACATTTTCTTTTTCTTTTTCAATAATTTTTCTTTTCAAAGAAGTGTTTTCATTCAAAGCAACTTCTTTTTGTTTTTCTACCAAAACAATTTTGTTTTTCAATGAAGTATTTCCTTCACATAAATCATTCAATTTAGACATTAAGGAAACATTCTCATTTTTCAAATTCTCATTTCTCTTTTCAAAACATGCAATCTTATTTTTGAAAGACTCATTTTCTTTTAAAACATTTTCAAAATTTTCTTGTAAAGAATCTTTTTCTTTTAACATGCAATCAAATTTGTTTTTCATTTTCTTATTATCTTTTCTAAGCATGTCATATTTTTCAAGAAGTTGTTGACAAAAAAATGCAAGTTCATCATAAGACATATCAACATCCTCTTCTACCTCAGATTCGGTAGTTACCTCAAGAGGGTTATCCCCTTGGACCATGTAGCACACGTTGGAAGCGTCACTTCCAACATTCGAGTCGCTCCCCGCATAATATTGTTCTTTTTCGCCAAGGGAGATCAAAGAGTTTCATACTACAAAAGCCGAATCAATGTTAGAAACCCTAGATAAATATTCATCATTTAGGGTTGACTTTAAAGCATGTAGGGCTTTTGCATTAGCCTCAATATTATTTCCATTTAAACAATAAGAATCTCAAGTAGTGGCAAAATAAACATGAATGCCTAGGCCTTTGAGGTATAAAGACATCTTAATCTTCCAAGTTTGGATGTTAAGAATGTCAAAGGTGGGAGGTGACATGAAATCCATGGTGTGTGTACAAATATTATGATTAGCTATAAAATGAGGATCTTTAACTCTAGGTTGTTAGACCCAAATCAAGAGCACTTGGCTCTGATACCAATTGTAAATCACCTAGGGGGGTGGATAGGTGATGAGCTAATTTAATGGTCAATTATGCGGAATTAAAAACTATATGATGCAAACTAAAACTACTTAAACTAAACACCACGTATAACACAAGAGTGAAAATCACCTAGAGGGGGGGGGGGGTTGAATAGGTGATAATGCTAATCAATGCACAATTTAAAAATATGATGCAACAATCGCCCAAAACAAGACTAAGAGCTGAATGCCCCGTAAAGGGTTCTGAACTCCTTCCTCCTGATTCCTCGTAAAATGAGTTAGAGGTGCGCAATGCAACCTTGTTGTATGGGACTATGATTGACAAGATGAATGAAAACAAATGAATCTTGCAATGAAGATAGAGAGCAAGTAATAAGAGCAATGAAAGTAAAGCAAGAATCAAGTGCAAGTAAACCAAACACAAACACCAAGATTTGTTATCGAGGTTCGAGCACCCAGCTCTACTTCCCCGCCTTCCCCAGAAGGATTCCAACCACTTCCACTATCACAAAGATGTTACAAATCCACCGGAGTACCCAACTCCACAATTTCAAGTACAAGCAATCTCTTAGTAGTCAAAAGACCACAAACTCTCTCTTGCAAAATTCTCTTCCCTTACAAAGGTCCTTAGAGAATCAATGAGTAGGAATGAAGCTCTTGTGTGCAAGGAGAAAAGAAAAAGAAATCAGAGAGTTCTTGAAAACACTTCAGAAAATGAGAGATAATTTCAGCACAAAAACCAAGAAACCAAGTCTTTTTGAATGCCTTAAACTTTTGAAAATTTTGATAATTTTTCTAGTAACCAACCTCTCCCTAAACACCCCTATTTATAGGAGAGGGCTAGGGTTAGGAGATAAAACATATTTAAGGCTAATCAGAAAGTATTAAAGCCAAAACATGTCATTTAAACACACTTAAGTGAGAAAAGGACAAAAATTAAACCTGCTCAGAAACTAGCCGTTACTGTTCAAACAGCTAGTCCGGTCGACCGGCCCGGTCGCCGCTAGTACAAAAAAATAGCCGTTGCAGGCTACGGTCGACCGGCCGGTCGACCCAAACAAACAGAGAGCAGGGTCTGCAGTCAGGCATGTCTCGGTTGACCATCCGGGTCGACCGTGAAACGTGTACACTGATACGTGCATCTGCCAGAACTACGGTCGACCTGGGCGGTCGACCGACAAAACCTGACATAGGCACGGTCGACCCGGGCGGTTGACCGGCTCAGGCCAAAACACAAGTTTCAAACAGAATTTTGAGGAGATAAATATTTTTATCAAAAGATGTTTTAAATAGGAATAAGTATAAAACATAAATATGGATTTGTAGGCAGAGGATTTTGTATCAAAATATTTTTGTATAATTTATATGAAATAAACTTAGAATAAGATGTGCGCAAAAACGTGTGTGATAGAGCTTCAAACCTATTCACTATTCTTTAACAAAACTCTAAACTAAAAACAAATCTAATTAAGTCTCTTGAGCAATCTTCGAGCCATGCAATGCCTTGCTAGAGCCTTCTCTTCTATATTCCTTCCTTGATGTGCAAAAAGCCTTCTTTGCTTCATGAACCTAGAATTTCTTGCAAAAGCTAAGCAATGGCCTCCAAACTATGGTACAAATCTGAAACTTATCTCAACAAACTAATTAGTACCATATAGCTCCTATTTGGTTTGTTATCATCAAAACTCTAAACAAATGGAGAGTGTAACCTTATGGGCCAACAATCTCCCCCTTTTTGATGATGACAAAACAAATAGGCTATAAATAAAAATATAGGGGAGGAGAAAGCTCCCCCTCAACTATGCTATATTAAATAAGGAAAAACAATGTAATTTGTAATTTGCAAGTAAACTTCATGAAACCAAAAACCACGAAAATATAAAACACTTGCAAAACACTTAAACTCAAATTACAAGAATTCATGAAAACACATCAAAAACTTAAAACATATATAAACTCATATGAAACCAAAACCATATGAACTCATATTTCTATCATAAAAACTCATTCTCCCCCTTTTTGTCATACATCAAAAAGGGTTATGAAAACATTTTTATTCAATAACACAAACATTAAGTTCACCACAAATGAAGGAAAATCTAGCAAAATCAAGTGGTTTAGTGAAAATATCGGCTAGTTGAAAATCCGTAGAAACATAATCAATTTCTATATCTCCTTTCTCAAAATGATCTCTAAGAAAGTGATATCTAATCTCAATGTGCTTGGTCTTACTATGTTGATTTGCATTCTTAGTCATGTGTATAGTACTAGTATTGTCACAAAATATTTTTATATGGTTATAATGCAAATCATAATCAAGGAGAGTATGTTTCATCCAAAGGACTTGTGCACAATAAGCCCCCGCGGCAACATACTCCGCCTCGGCGGTTGAGAGAGCTACGGATTTTGTTTCCTAGAGGACCATGAAACAAGATAATTACCAAGAAATTGACATGTCCCACTAGTACTCTTTCTATCTACTCTACAACCCGCATAGTCGGCATCCGAATAACTCTCATTGAGAAATCTCCGGTTTTCGGATACCATAGACCCATTCCAATCGTTCCCTTAATATAACGAATAATGCGTTTTACCGCAATAAGATGAGACTCTTTGGGACACGATTGAAATCTAGCACAAAGACACACACTAAACATGATATCCGGCCTACTTGCCGTTAAATACAGAAGACTACCTATCATGCTTCTATACAATTTAATATCAACATTTTTACCTTGGTCATCCTTATCAAGCTTGGTGGTAGTTGCCATGGGAGTGTTGCAAACCTTTGAGTCTTCAAGTCCAAACCTCTTTACGAGTTCCTTTGCGTATTTGGCTTGACATATGAAGTTTCCATCTTGCAATTGCTTGATTTGGAGTCCAAGAAAGAAATTAAGCTCACCCATTAAAGACATTTCAAACTCACATTGCATAACCTTTTCAAATTCCTTGCATAAAAACTCATTAGTAGAACCAAAAATTTATCATCAACATAAATTTGCACAATTAAAATGTCATTATCAACATGCTTAGTGAATAGTGTTGTATCTACTTTGCCTTTAATAAAATCATTTGAAATGAGAAAACTAGAAAGCCTTTCATACCAAGCTCTTGGAGCTTATTTCAATCCATACAAAGCTTTATCAAGTTTAAAAAACAAAATCGGGATGAACATGATCAACAAAACCGGGAGGTTGAGCAACATAAACTTCTTCATTTATAAAACCATTCAAAATACACTTTTCA
Organism: Agave tequilana; assembly: GCA_038442645.1. Classification (NCBI taxonomy): domain Eukaryota; kingdom Viridiplantae; phylum Streptophyta; class Magnoliopsida; order Asparagales; family Asparagaceae; genus Agave; species Agave tequilana. The sequence continues at coordinate 23,132 of JAVJIF010002948.1, forward strand.
CATCCATTTGAAAAAGTTTAAAATTTTTGAAAGATGCAAAAGCTAGTGTCATCCGTATGGCTTCAAGCCGTGCTACGGGTGCAAAGGTCTCCTCAAAGTCAATTCCCTCAACTTGAGTGTAACCTTGGGCCACTAACCTAGCCTTATTCCTAATCACATTTTCGGACTCATCCATCTTATTCCTAAAGATCCACTTAGTACCAATTATTGGTCTATCGTGGGGCCTAGGAACAAGGTGCCAAACTTGGTTGCGCTCAAATTGATTGAGTTCCTCTTGCATGGCTAGCAACCAATATGAGTCCGCCTCGGCTTCGAGGATGCTTTTGGGTTCAAAATGAGAAATGAAAGCAAAGTTACCACATAGGTCATGAAGTTTGGAGCGAGTTGTTACCCCTTTAGATGCATCACCTAAGATGAGCTCCTTGGATGATTTGTAGCGTATCTCCAAGCTTTAGGAAGCGGTTGAGAGCTTTCCTCTTTATCCTCTTGAACATCACCAATTGATTCTAGCTTTTCTTCTTGAGCGGGTGAGTCCTTTAAGGATAGTCTCTCCATGTCTTCACCTAATGGGTCAGTCTCTACAACATTCTCAACAACCACATTAGATTCTTCAAATTTAACATGCATGGATTCTTCAATGGTAAGTGAAGATCTATTGAATACTCTATAAGCTTTACTAGTTGTAGAATATCCAACAAAGATTGCTTCATAAGCCTTAGCATCAATTTACCCAAGTTATCTTTAGTGTTCAAAACAAAACACTTGCATCCAAAACTTTGAAATATGCAACATTAGGTTTTCTAGAATGATACATTTCAAAAGATGTTTTGGAAGAATTTTTACACAAATAAATACGATTTGATATATAGCATGCGGTGTTTACGGCCTCGGCCCATAGATATTGAGGGAGGTCATACTCACTTATCATTGTCCTATCCATCTCTTGAAGTGTTCTATTTTTCCTTTCTACAACTCCATTTTGTTGTTGAGTTCTAGGACAAGACATTTCATACTTAATTCCTTTTCATCACAATAAGTCATGAAGAGTTGGTTAACAAACTCACCACCTCTATCACTCCTTATTCTCAAAATCGAAAAACCCTTTTCTTTTTCAACTCTTTTTCGAAAAATCTTAAAATGAGAAAAGTTTGATCTTTGTGTTCCAAGAAGAAAACCTAAGTGAAACGGGAAAAATCATCAACTAAAACAAATGCAAATCTACTACCATTTAAGCTCTTAGTTTTAGTAGGTCCAAAAAGATCCATATGAATTAATTCTAAAGGCCTAGTTGACATGATATCCTTGATTGGTTTGAAGGAAGACTTGGTTTGTTTCCCAAGTTGGCACGCACCACAAATGCGGTCTTTCTCAAACTTCAAGCAAGATATACCCTTCACCAATTCCTTAGAATTAATCCTAGAAAGATGGTCAAAAGATGCATGTCCTAATCTTCTATGCCAAAGCCAAGAATTTTCATCAAAAGCATTTAAGCATTTAGTAGAACATTCCACATTAAGCATGTCAATGATATAAACATTATCATCACGAAAACCGGTAAGAATACAATCATTGGATTTAATATCAAAAATCTTACAAGAAGTATAATCAAAAACAACTTTAAGTCCACGATCACAAAATTGACTAATGCTAAGCAAATTATGTTTCAAACCATCAACAAGTACAACATTTTCTATAGTAGGAGATGAACAAATTTGAATGTTACCTATACAGATGATAGTGCCTTTGGAGTCATCCCCGAAGGTGACGGAGCCACCTTCCATGTACCTTGATAGGGTTGTAAAGTTGTTGATATCCCACGTCATGTGTCTTGAACAACCACTATCAAGGTACCACCGCTCCCTACGTCTTGGAGCCTTGGTGTGTACCTACATCAAATAATTTAGGACTTGATTTTGGTACCCACATTTTCTTGGTCCTAAAGGGTTAGTTTCATTAACCCAAACAAGATTATTGGTTCTATTTACTTGGTCATAACAAAATTTTGCCAAATGTCCATTCTTACCACAATATGTGCATCTATACACTCTACCATATTTAAAAGCATAGTGAGTGTGTGATTGTGGGCATGAGAATTGTGAGCATGAAAAGATTTAGCATGAGTAGTGTTATGTGTAGTGTGAGCATGTGAATCTTTGACATGAGAGGTGTGCTTTTTAGAAAACTTTTCTTCAAGTTTCTTAGTGTTAAAAGCACAATCTTTTAAAACCTTTTCAAAATCAACTATTTTAGATTTTAAAGAAGAAATTTCTTTTTCATCAACAATAGGAGATTTTGCCTTACAAGAAACATTGTAGGCATTAAACTCATTTTGAATGGAAATAAGATTAGAAGAAATATCATCCTTTTCTTTAGAAACCATAGCAAGTTGATTTTTGAAAAAGCAACTTCTTTTTGCAATTTAAGACATTCAATCTTCTTATTATCATAAGTTTCGGAAAGTTCAACAAAAGCATGAACAAGAACTTCCTTACTTAATTCATCATCTTCATCATCAAGAGGTTGAGGGGTTACCTTTGGTGTGTTTGCCATGAAACACATATTCGCTATATCCGCCTCTTCCTCGGACTCGCTTTCCGAATCCCAAGTTGCCTTGTACGCTTTCTTTTCTTCCGGTTTCTTTGGCTTGAAGGAGGAGGTCATCTTCTTCTTAAACTCCGGGCAATCCGCCATGATATGTCCGGGCTTTCGGCAATTGTAGCAAATAATTCTTCTCTCCTCTTTGCCTTCGAATTTTCTTCGGAAGTTGAGCTTGTTCCTCCGGTACATCCTCTTCACATTTCGCACAAGGAGGGAGAGCTCCTCATCTTCTTCTTCTTCTTCTTCATCGTCCTCAAGAGTGGATGAAGACTTGAAGGCTATGGACTTCTTCTTTAGTGGAGCGGCCTCTTCTCTTGCTTTCTTTTCCATCTCATGGGTCTTTAAGTTCCCAATGAGACTAATTAGGTCCATCTCATCCTTGTCGTTCAATTCTTTCAAGGTGGTGGCCTTGATCTCCCATGATGTAGGAAGAGCCCGAATCACTTTTCGCACCTTTTGGTCATTGGAGATGTCATCACCTAAAGAAGAAAGAGCATTGGTGATTTTAGTAAATCGAGTAATCATGCAATCAATAGATTCTTCATCAATCATTTTAAAGGATTCATATTGGGACCTCAAGAGATCTATCTTAGCTCTCTTGACTTGTGAAGTCCCCTCGTGTGTGACCAATAAATGTTGCCAAATCTCATAGGCGGATTGGCAATGAATTACCCATGTAAGGTCATCCTCATTCAAGGCGGTTAAGAGAGAATTTTGAGCCTTGGAGTTAGCCTCATATTCTCTAAAGTTGAAGTCGGTCCATGTGCTCTCATCACTATCGGGTGGCACATAGGGTTTGGTCAAGGATTTAGCTACTAAGCTACCTAAAGTTTGCAAAAAGATAGTCATCCTAACCTTCCAATGGGGAAATTAAGTCCATCAAATTTAGGAGGGGTTTGATGTTATCGGCCATGTTTACTAGTGATGACAAATGGAATACAAATGTTGATTAGCAAATTTTAAGGATCTCTCTATGGATGTTAAGCCAAAACCTAGAGTCCAAGCTCTGAAACTAATTGAAAATCACCTAGAGGGGGGTGAATAGGTGATAATGCTAATCAATGCACAATTTAAAAATATGATGCAACAATCGCCCAAAACAAGACTAAGAGTCGAATGCCCCGTAAAGGTTCTGAACTCCTTCCTCCTGATTCCTCGTAAAATGAGTTAGAGGTGCGCAATGCAACCTTGTTGTATGGGACTATGATTGACAAGATGAATGAAAACAAATGAATCTTGCAATGAAGATAGAGAGCAAGTAATAAGAGCAATGAAAGTAAAGCAAGAATCAAGTGCAAGTAAACCAAACGCAAACACCAAGATTTATTATCGAGGTTCGAGCACCCAGCTCTACTTCCCCGCCTTCCCCAGAAGGATTCCAACCACTTTCACTATCACAAAGATGTTACAAATCCACCGGAGTACCCAACTCCACAATCTCAAGTACAAGCAATCTCTTAGTAGTCAAAAGACCACAAACTCTCTCTTGCAAAATTCTCTTCCCTTACAAAGGTCCTTAGAGAATCAATGAGTAGGAATGAAGCTCTTGTGTGCAAGGAGAATAGAAAAAGAAATCAGAGAGTTCTGAAAATACTTCAGAAAATGAGAGAGAATTTCAGCACAAAAACAAGAAACAAGTCTTTTTGAATGCCTTAAACTTGTGAAAATTTTGATAATTTTTAGTAACCAATCTCTCCCTAATCACCCCTATTTATAGGAGAGGGCTAGGGTAAGGAGATAAAACATATTTAAGGCTATTCAGAAAGTATTAAAACCAAAACATGTCATTTAAACACACTTAAGTGAGAAAAGGACAAAAATTAAACCTGCTCAGAAACTAGCCGTTACTGTTCAAACGGCTAGCTCGTCGACCGGTCCGGTCGACCGCTAGTACAAAAAAATAGCCATTGCAGGCTACGGTGGACCGCCCGGTCGACCCAAACAAACAGAGAGCAGAGTCTTGCAGTCAGGCATATCTCGGTCGACCATCCGGGTCGACCGTGAGACGTGCACACTGATACGTGCAGCTGCCAGAAACTCCGGTCGACTCGGCCGACCGACCGGCTTGACCTGACATTGGGTTGGTCGACCCTTGCGGTCGACCGGCTCAGGTCAAAAGCCAAAACAAAGATAGAATTTTGAGGAGAAATCTATTTTTAACAAACTAGTTTTGAATAGGGATATATATAATGGATAAAAATGAGTTTGTAGGCTGAAGATTGTATACAAACTATTTTTGTACATATTATAGGAAATATGTTTGGAAACAAGATGTGCGCAAAACGTGTGTGATAGAGCTTCAAACCTATTCACTATTCTTTAACAAAACTCTAAACTAAAAACAATCTAATAGATTATCTTGAGCAATCTTGAAGTCTTGAGCCATGCAATGCCTTGCTAGAGCCTTCTCTTCTATGTTCCTTCCTTGATGTGCAAAAAGCCTTCTTTGCTTCATGAACCTAGAATTTCTTGCAATAGCTAAGCAATGGCCTCCAAACTATGGTACAAACCTGAAACTTATCTTAACAAACCAATTAGTACCAAATAGCTCTTATTTATTTTGTTATCATCAAAACTCTAAACAAATGGAGAGTGTAACCTTATGGGCCAACAAACGTCAGTCTGCAGTTCAAGCTTCCTTATTCAGCGAAAGGAGTACTCCTGGTCGTGATGCCTTAATTTAAACTGGAGACCAATGCATAATTAGGAGTACACTGACGACCTCTCCTCTAGAAGACCGTGACCGGAAGATCTACTGAAGCCCGACTTTATATTCAGGATGCGGCGCTCGACACGGATCAGCAGCTGCTGGTCGGAGAAGGGCAGTGGATTTTCACTTTGAATGGCGAGAAGTATTACCTTCCATCGAGCAAACGTCACTTCCCGCTATCCTTCTTCCAGTGTGTGACAAGGCCTAGGAAGATGAACTGGCAGGTAACCCAGACTACCGACTCAGTCAACGTAGGAGTTCTGACAGCTTTCTTTCACAGTTACACCAGGGCAGGTCTCCCTCGGTGCATACTGGGTCTTCACCCAGGGAATGTCTTACAAGACATCCCAGTGGGGGAGAACCCAACCAGGGCCTAGACTTTTAGCAGTTCTTAAAGGTCAGCGGCAACTATCCGGCGATGGAATTTAGAGCCCCAGGTTGGATTCATCCTCCGAAGGCCTGGTGGAAGAACTTAGCCCTGTACGTGTTGGCTTACTTCAGGGAGGACCTGGAAAGACTCAGACTTCACGAAACTATTAGGGCCACATGCTATGACATTTAGATAAGAGTTGTAAACTTCTACACCATCTTTGAATTATACTGCCTAGCCACAGGGACATTCTTCACTCCTGTGGGTGAACTGGGTATGTCTTTGCATGAGATGTAGAAGGTTTTTGCCTTGCCACTGGGGTCTCTCCCCTACGAGGAGTATTTCCTTTGCGAATCAGAGCTGGCATTGTTAAGGAAACAGGAACCCGCCTTGCTCGAGACTTACAGAGAGCTGATGTGTCACTTCTACATCTGCTTGGATGTGCATGGTGGTTACAAGAGAAATTCAAACAGGTTAAAGAGTTAGGTAGATTATCTGTATCCCACTCTAGATAAAGCTCCCGAAGAAGCTCGATTCGGGGTGGTAGAGGAGGACATTCTTCGAATGATGAAGGAGCACGACCATGGAGATGTTGTTTTGGAAGAAGATGATGGTATCTATGAAAGGGAGATACCCTTAAGGGTTTTCATCACCAGGATTGTCAACCGATATCCTGGAAAGCGCTTTTCGCTGACTTTCTATCGGTTTGGTTGAAGAGGTGTGTAGTACCATCTCCTTCCAACGACACCATTTTCTCAACGGAATTGCTTCTGGCCATTCGCTTGGTGCACAGTCGCTCTCTCGGGCTGCTGCTTTCGGCTATGGTGTGCTGCATACAGCGAGGTCTTCATGCCCTAATGGAGGCTTTCTGTAGGCCACCCGCAACGAAGCGGGGTAAGGAACAGTTTTACCTCGCGATGGGCTGAACCCTAGGTTTGGAATGCCATACACATACTTGATGACATGGTTTGCCCTGCACTGTCCAGCGATCATCCAACTCGAGGAAGAGCCTCCAGAAGGTGTTCAGATCATGAACCTCCGCTGGCTCAAAGGGTCTTCATGGGAGCGGATCTACGTGGCCGGGGTCTGCAAACTGCTGTGCCACCATGATGTTTACAGTCTCTTCTGATGCTTCCCCCTACATCTGAGATGCTAGTTATGGTCAAGAGTTCAAGGATGCTAGAGATGGTACAACGTCACTCGGCCGCGGAGTATTCGAGTGGCTAGTTAGCATTAGGCCTTCCCACTTGGTATACTAGAGCGGAGAAATCTGTTACCTGGACTGTACGTCCCCAGCTATTTTGCTCACTAGTTTGGATACAACCAGCTCTACATTGGCAGTCCAAACACTAACTTGGCTTTCATAGGGAGCTTGATCGATGGTGCTCGAACTTGGCGATATTTTATTGTCGGTTGCACTAAGGCACGATTGTGCATGCCATTAAGAATCCCAAACTGCTGATGACTTTAGGGTTTTGCCAATGGTACATGACTTAATTCAATGCCAACAGGGTTCAACATCAACTCCTTCAGCTTGAAGTGGATCTCTATGGGAATGAAGCAAAAGGCAACCGAACAAGAGGGGGGCAAAAGAGTTCGAGTGCCAGGCCTTCCTGAGTTTATTGCTGAAATTGATAGTGAAGCTTCTGATGCTGAAAGCCCTCATTTCGAGGATATTGCTGGTGCCAAAGTACCGCGGGATGCTCCAGGTGGGGTAGGCATAGCTCCCATGGAGGAAGTGGAGATGGAAGAAGAAGAGGAGGAGGAGGAGGAAGAGGAAAACCCGGACGTTCACTTCAAACGGAAGTAAAAGGGCAATCCTTGCAAGAAGAGGGTGATGAAGAAGCATCGCCACCACACTCCAGTGATTGCGAAGAGTGAATCGGTTGCGATCGTCCCTCCTCCTGCCCTATTAGTTATAAAACTATCAACGCAGAAGAAAGCACCTGAAACGGCCGCTCCAGCCTTGTGTAAGATTAGTTCCTATTTGCAAGATTTTAATTATTCTCTTTTCCTGTGTAATTAACTTGTTAATTTGCGATGCAGGAACCGAGATCCTGAGGGAACAAGGAGATCACTATAATCCGCTGTTCACCTATAGGGAGAATGACGAAGCCAGCTACTTCATCTCCAATGAACCTGAGGGTCGCGCAGTCGACGTTGGTTCCTCTGGTGCTGGCGAGGGCAGGGAAAGCCCAATGGTCTCAAGTTCAAAAGGATTGGTCACGGATCCTATGGCGAGTGCGATGGTTGAAGGAGAACCGGTGTTGCCATAATTACTAAGGCCCTCAGGACTGATGAACGTCTTCCTGAGCCAGCCTCTGATGATTTGGCGGGAACTGGTGTTTCTCCAGTTACTGCCGAGATTTCTGCTACCATGCCAGTCAAAATAAGCGTCACTGTCGAGGGAGCCCCCAAAGACAGTGCCCAGGAGACGACCAAGTCTGAGGCCATAACTATCGTGGCTTCAACGCCTTCCAGTAATAACCTGTAAATGACCATCGCTTTTTGCTTAACTTTGACCTAACAAAATACTCTTGCAGGTATTCCATATCTGACCGCATCAACTTCGGAGGAGCCAAAAGGCCTTTCTGGAGAGGTTAGGGAGGAGACAAGTACCTCGGCTACTGTAGATGCCGTGGAGGTGGATGTCCTGTATCGGACCTACCTTCTTACCAACCGGAGTTTGTTAGTGATCTTGCAACAGCTGAGGAGATGAGAGTTGTTCTCCCTTCCACGTTATCGACAGAACCGATCACACATCCACCTGAATCGGCTGGCGACATGATGATGGCTTCCATGACCGCCAGTTTTGGCAACAACTGGTCTCAGGGGATCACCAGCCTGACGTCTCCGACATTGATTGTCGAGCTAGCTCTTTCTGGAGTAGTCACCAGCCCTACTTCTCTCGTGGTCGTTGTATTAGTGTCGATGAAGACTCCTCCTCGGTTGCCAATGATTCCTCGTCCATCTCAGACAAGTGTTTCTGCCACTTCTTCCACTATTGTGACAGTGAAACCGATGGAGGGTTTATCTTTTGGGGTTGCTCGCTCGCCAGAGTATTGAAGCTGAAAAGGAATTTGTGGCGGAAATGGTTGATAGCTTTTATAAGAGCTTGAAGTGATCCATTGCCTTAATTTGAAGGGCTCGACCACTTCATTTGCAGCTCTGAAGGTGATCCTCTCTCATAATATTTAGAGTATATGAGATTTCAGGGTGGGTGACCATGCTGCTATCCTAGAGCTGTTGGTAGAAAATTTGAGAAGGACATGGGTGAGTGGCGTTGCCTTAGCAGCTCAGACTTGACTCCATCGGTAGACGAAGAGCTTAAACATCTTACGGCTCAGAAGTAGAAAGCTCACCTGGAGTCACAGGAAGCAACCGATGTGGTATCTTCGGACTTGAAGTCCTTGAAGGCAAGCAAGGTAGAGATAGGTAATGCTATCTATGCCTCCAACAGCGCTCTTCTTGATGCCAAGGATAAGATTGAAAAGGCAAAAGAGATGATCAAAAGAGCCAATCTTCTTCTGTCTAAGGCTGAACAGGTGTGTCTCGAAGAGATCGCTCGGTTGGAGCAGCTCAAAGCCCAGAACGATGAAGTCCTGCAGCAGGATATGGCGAAAAGGGCAACTCTGGCGGAGATCGAGGCTCGCCTGTCCCAAATGGTGAAATTCAATGAAGCTGAGCCAAGATCGCAGGCTTTCATCAGAGCCGTGGATGAAAGAAAGAGCAGACTTGCCAAACTTGAAGAATGGATCAAGTCCTACAAAACACAACCATTGTTTGCATTGCATGTAACTTTTTTTTCTTCTTTTGAATCAATGAAAAAGCATAATTTTATTTGACTCTTCTGCCATGTCCCTGCTTTCTTTTTCTTCTGAGTTTACAGTAATTTTAGGTTTAATTTTAGCTCTCAAAAGAAACAAGATAATGCTATAGTCTTCCAACTTATACTACAAGAATATTAACTAATCTATTCAGAGGTTAAAAACGTGATAGAATTAGTTATTTGATAAATTATCACCAATAAGTTTAAGTGACGACTTGATTCAAATCTTGTTGGGGATGAAAATTAAATGAAGCGAACTTGACGATCTTCCTATTCAGGGTTTATATTAACATAACAGATTATAAACCATCAGGTTATGAACTAGTTGCGACGAACTAGGCACCACAACAACGCGATGAAGTCCAGAGTTTGTCAGTTTAGAGGTGACAAGCTGGACGTGACTGGTTGAAGATTACCAGACTTAGAATTTTTGTCGTTCAGAGGTGACGGACTGAACATGACGACAAAAATGAAAAGGGTGAACCCGGTTTTAGGGACCCGTCTGTTCAGAGGTTATTGACTGAACATGATAGACTAAGAGACGGAAAATTTGAATTTGCTACCAGAAGTAGTCCTATTAACTTGGCAGCTAGCCCACAAAGGACTGCAAAGGTGAATTAGATCTGGGCATCCGTTGGTTCAGAGGTGATTGACTGGATATGACCAACTAAGAGACACTAGGCTCGCAATTTGCTGTTCAGAGGTTTAATGTTAACATGACAGTAGAAGAGAAGTCCACAAAGGACTAAAGGATGAAGTTTGGGATCCGATTGATTCAGAGGTGGCGAATTGGACATGACCGTTTGGAGACTACTGAATTCAGAGCCATACCGTTCAAAGGTGATAAAGTGGACATGACGGTACAAAGAGGGAACCTGGTTGTCTTTCGGTTTAGAGGTGATTGACTGGATATGACCGATTGAGACGCTGCCCAGGTTAGAATCTTGTCGTTCAGAGGTGACGAACTGGACATAACGGCAAGAACGAAAAAAAAGTCCCTACTAGACTGAAGACAGGGACTCGTCAGTTCAGAGGTGATTAACTAGACATAACTGACCTAGGGACCGAATAGCCTAGCAAGCATTCTTTATCCCGAGGTAAAATAAAGAATTTGAATTGTAGACTTGACTGTTCAGGAATCTTTTATAGATATAACAGGTTGGGTCTGAATCTACTGTTTAGAGATTTACTGTTAACATGACAGGGATTGCCTTGTGACTTTAAGTGGGCCTATCATTCTATGGAAGAGAATGACAAGTGAAATTTTGATCGGCTGGGGAAAAATTAGAATCTTCCACCGGGGATGTTGATTTGATCAGCCGGGGAATATGTCAGAGTTTCATTATCAGAGGTTGAATGTTAACATGATAGGTTTGACTTATGATTTATTTTGTTGGAGAAATGAATATCATTTTGTGTGTTCCTACCATTCCATGAACAGGAATTGGCAAGCGATTCTGGAGGAGAATCAAATGGGATCAGGTCCCTTAGGATTTTTAGCAAATCCTCAGCTGTCAACGGATTTGGTATGCCTTTACCAAACACCGTTTGAGTTGGGCTAGCCATGCTATTCCTCTCAGCATGATGAGTTGTTGAGAATTTATCTTGGACTTAAAAGCTAATATTTTCCTTTAGCCTTATTTACCAAAGGCTTCAGATCGTGTCACATAAAGTGAACATTTCTGTATTCCATTGGCGACCTCTAAAATCTCACTGGGGATTAAAGAGTCAAGGAGAACTCTGTGGGGAATGAGACATATAGTTTGGCATTCCCTGCTAAAATATCATCTTTGACTGATCGGGAGTAGAATCAAAATCAATTCCACTTGAGGGTAAAAGATACTTCTTTGAGGAAGGTGAAACAATCAAGTGATAATAATTTGAATGACCAGAGATTTAATATTAATATAGTCATAACGAGTACTTATCTGATCAGAGGTGAGGGTTAACGTGATCAAGGATAGTACTTTTTTAGGAATTTGCCATTAACCGGCATCATGAGTATATCGCCGTCTGGAGTTGCTAGGCGATAAGCCTCATTTGAGTAGACTGTTTCTATCACGAACGACCCTTCTCATTTGGGTTGAAATTTGCCTTTGATTTTGTGTTTCATGACCATGGGTCATCTGACGACTAAAACTGATTAGTCTACGATTATGCATTATTATATCGCATTTCCCCACCGATTTATGAATAAATTGTCGGTCTAAACCGTGTTTTGGTCTCTATTGCAGGTAAATCAAGAGTTCAAGGGCAAAGGAGTAATAAGAGCTTAATTAAACCCCTTTTTATGATAATTAATCCCGGATTTCGTGGAGGCCAAGCAAGGGATCATCTAGAAGATACGTCGAACCTAGACCTTTGCTCACGTCAGACGAATATTCGGGCGAAATTATCAGAAACTGGATATACCAGGAAGCTTCCAAAGTCAACACAGATCCCCGCACCAAAACCAGGGAGATATCTCCCTGGTTTGGCCGCGGATCCGTGGCCCATTGGTGGGGCCACGCGTCGATTTTCGACGCGTGGCCCCGTCTCGTCTTCTGGAATCCTCCTACGCCTATAAATACCCCTGCATAGGTCCAGAACGAAGCGGTTTTCATTTTTAGGCTAGGGTTTCTATGTTTTAGCGTAGTGTAGGTAGGTGTTCTTCATTTCTTGTATTTTGTTATGTTATTTCATTTTAGATCTTGTAGTAGGGATGAGAGATTCAGAGAGAGAGAGATAGAGAGATTGATGTAATAGATGGTGACAGTCTATGTAAAGGTGCCTCCTTTCTCCTCCAATGTAATCTTCTTCATCTTCTACATGATGCTTTGCTAACTTTTCTTCTCATGGCAATCTAACTACTAACCACTAACCATCTAACCACTTACTTGATAATCCACATGAATCTAGTAGCCTCTATAAGGCCTTGCTCTTGTAAGAGCCATTGATGGCTCATGATGATGGGTTCTAACATCTAGCTTGCTAACTTGCTAACCAAGCTAACTCTCTCTTATTTCATGCTTACTTCTAATGGTTTTGATGATCTAATGTTTGTATTAGCTTGCTCTTGATGCAAGTTTGAATGTGAAGAACCATCTCATTTTCCATGCTTTGTATCGTCTCTTGAAGCCAAGGATTAGTGATGGCCGAGGATCAAATGTGAGGCAACTATCACTAAGAGGTTAGCATGGTTAGTAGATCACTTAGTAGTTAGTAGCCATGAGTTTTATTTTATCTTGCTTTAAAAGTCGATTTCAAAACACTTTTTTTCTCTTTTCATCGTGTTTTCACCATCTTCTTTGTTTGACCTTTGTTTCATCTTCTTTACCATAAGCTTCATCTTCTTTTCTATTTTGTTTTTCAAACCACTTCTCTTTGGTTTTTCACATCTCTCTCTTATTTCATGTTTGCTTTCAATGGTTTGATGATTTAATGTTTGTATTAGCTTACTCTTGATGCAAGTTTGAATGTGAAGAACCATCTCATTTGCCATACTTTGTATCGTCTCTTGAAGCCAAGGATTAGTGATGGCCAAGGATCCATGTGAGGTAACTATCACTAAGAGGTTAGCATGGTTAGTGGATTACTTAGTAGTTAGTAGCCATGAGCTTTCTTTTATCTTGTTTTAAAAAGCAATTCTTTTATCTTTTCATCGTTGTTTTTACCATCCTCTTTGTTCACCCTTGTTTTCATTTTCTTTACTACAAGCTTCATCTTCTTTTCTATTTTGTTTTCCAAACCACTTCTCTTTTGTTTTCTTCGCCGTTTTCATCGCCTTCTCCACCTACCACATGCTTGTTTTTCTTTTCTTTTCTTTTCTTTTCTTCTTCTAATTCTTTTAACAAAGAAGAACTGTTAACATAAAACGAGAATAAAAACTGTTAATGATTCTATCGCTTCCCGTCCCTGTGGATTCGACCTTTTGAGCCAATGCTATAACGGAAGTATCGAGGGAACATTAGCACATATACGAGCTTTTACATTGATTTCATAAAACACATTTTTGAGTGCTAGTTTTGCCCCGAACAAATTTTTGGCGCCGTTGCCGGGGAAGGTAATGGTTTTGATTTCACGTTTTTATTAACATTGTCTTCTCTGTTTTGGTGTGCAGGACAATCTTTACAGGTGCTTAACATTGCAGAATAGACACTAGCTTTGCATCTCCCTGCTCTAGAAAGCAAGGACCCAGCTTCTAAAGAACCGCCGCGCACACGCGACTTTTGCCACGAAAACGCGGCCATTTTGTGATCATTGTATATCTTGTTGTGCTGGGATGTGTTCATTGTAATAGCTAGTGAATCTGTATTATTACTTTCCTGCTTTGATTGCCTACACACCATAATAAACTAAAGAACTAAAATACGGTATTTGGACTCTTTTAAAACGGTTTAGACATTTGCATTTAGGCACGTGTCAATTCAATTCCAATATACTGTATTTTGTTCTGTTGTTGTGATCTGGATGGAGATGTACATATGGCATTGCATATAGCATAGGACAAACACGTGGGTGATTTATCGCTTTGTGTTATATTCTTGTCTGTATTGCACACTTGCACGAATTGAACTTAAGGGCAAAACCCATACAAGATAAGCTGGGGATTTTATCACCCTTCCTTAGCCCAAAAACCACCTCCCCACTCACACAACCCAAGCCCTAATAAAATTTGATAGACGTTGGCCCCTAGGGACATCTCGGACTCATTAAGAGATTGACCGAGGGTGAAACTTGTTTTGAATCTTACTCTTGTGAAATCGGTGTCTAAGGTTGGGGATTAAGATGTTACGCCTCGAAGATACCGTGGTTTGGCGTAATTAAGGCCCGTTGCTTACGCACGGATACCTCCCACCGTATTTTGCCCATACCTGGCCGATTAGCTTATGGTCAGATTCAAGCAACAACCTCCCCCGGGTAATCGACCAGTTAGGAGTCGTCTAGGTCTAGGTCAACCCTACTATAGGCTTGATTTTGATTTTTTCTTTTCTTTTTTATTGTTGTTTGATTTTTTCCTTTTTGCTTGTGATTGTTTGTGATATGGAATTCAACAATAACAATTCTTTCAATCCGAATATGAATCCTTATTTCACACCAACCCCATTCGATTCGGATAATTCCAACCCGGCTTTTTACAATATGCATCAACCAAATACACCAGGTTGGACTTATCCGAATCAATACAACCTATACCCACATTCTTATGACTATAATTTTCAAAATAATTTCAACTCGTCACAGAGTCAATGGTGATTCACTTCCCCCGACTTTAATTTTCAACCTCCTTGTCCCCCATGTTCACCTTGTCCACAATTTACACAATATTCATTCCCTATTTCGCTTCCTATACTCCTTTTTCTGAACCACCAATTGAAGAAAAATCTGAGTTACAAAAGAGTATAGAAGCCAATCTACAAGAGGCCGAGCAACAACTTCAGAAAACATTGCCTCTCCAATTCTACAGTATTTTCAAGAGTCTTACTCAGTTCCACCTCCTCATAATGAACAACCATCTGCCCTGAAAATGAGTAAGGAACTCTTGTGTGAGTCCAAGCTTCAATCTCAAAACATTTCTGACTCACATTCTTCACAAAATTTCCAAAACCAAGATTCTTATACTCTCATTCTAGAGCATCCACTTGTAGAAAAATCAAGTCTAGAAAAGAGTATAAAAATCTTGCAGGAGTCTATGTTACAATTTCAAAAATCTTCTTCTGAGTCTGTCAATAGGTTGGAAATACAATTGAGTCAATTGGTTAGCATTTATAGGAATGAGGAAACTCTATCTTATCAATCTTTGACCAATTCTGAAAAGTCACCTAGAGGGGGGTGAATAGGTGATATGGCTAATCTATGAACTAAATGTGGAATTTAAAAACTTAATGCAATACACTCAAGTGTGATCAACAAATGATGCACACACAACCAAGCCAAGCAATGATGAATGCACAATATGAATAGTTGCAAGGCACAAAGTAAAGAGAGAGATAGAGAGAGAGTCAATGGATCAAGCGCAAACAATAAGATATGTTACGAGATTCGAGCACCCAGCTCTACATCCCCGCCTTCGACACACGAAGGATTTCTAATCTACTAGCAAGTCCACAAAGAACTCTCACAAGGAGTACCCAACTCCTCTCTTTACAACCACAACCTCCTCCTTGAGGCAAGCTCCAATCCAACAAACAATCACCTCACAACTTGAGGGATTAGCACAAAGCAAATAAGGATCACCTCACAACTTGAGGGATACAACCCAAGGCACAAAGCCAAACAAAGATTGGGTTTTACAACTTGGTGGTTCAACAAGCAACCACAAACAATTTCTTCTCCCACACAAATATCCTATAGAAGAGATAGTAGATTTAGCTCAAGTGTGGAGAAAACCAATGGAATGGAAATCAAAATCACAGAGAAAATCCTTGGGAAATAGTAGAAAACAAGATGATGAAGTTCAATCAAAAGCTTTTCCCAAAAACCCTCTTCTTTGATTTTCCAAACCCTAGCAAAAACACCAAAAGGATTGTTCAATTCAAGTCCAAAAACTTCTTTTGATTGCAGTGAAAACACCAGAGAGTAAGGAAAAATTCGCACAAAAAATCTTAGAGAAAAACTCTTGCAAATGGGGCATTTATAGGCAAATCTGGAAACTAGCCGTTGGCAGCAGATTTTGCCAAAATAACCCTGCCGGTCGACCGGTCCGGTCGACCGCCCAACGGTCAAATTTTGCCCGTTGGCTGCTACCGGTCGACCCAAACAAACAGAGAGCTCTGCTCTCAGCCCGGTCGACCCGAGCGGTCGGCCGGCCCAATGTCTCCAAACGTGCACAGATCTGTGCACGTCAGTCGACCGACCCGGTCGACCGACTTCACCCAAGTCGACTAGGTCAGTTGACTAGTTGACTGTTTGAAGCCTGGAACAAAATTCTGGGTCAGAAAAACATATGTAAAATATTTTTGAAAAATCTTTTAACACTACTAATAAATCACCAAAAATAGTTTTATCATTTTGCATTGATATATAAACATATGGTAAAAAGTTTTGCTCAAATATCAATCAATATGAACTATTTTTGTGTCTTATCATTTTTACCAAAAACCAAAAACTGTAATTTCTAAAACTTGGATTTTGAATAGAAAATACGTTTTGTCCAAAACTCTTCCAAATACAAAAACATGATATTTAAACATTTTGAAGCATGATGCATATGGATAGAAATCCAATATACATGAAACATATACATGTCATAGTTTTTGTCCTTAATTCCAAAATATGTTTTGTTAGAAATACCAAAACATAAAACACATGAATAAGTAAGTCAAAACTAAGTTTGTCTAGGAAGTTGAAGCATGCATGTATATAGAACAAATCTAATATACATTAAACCATATAAACTTGTTTTGAATCTATCTATTCATGCAAACCAAGATCGGTTAAACCTAAAACCGAAAACCAAAACATGAAACGTGTGTGTTGTGAACTTGAGCATATCATACTATTCTAATCTTTACAATTTGGATCTAAACACAAAACTAAGCTATGGTACCGATGTTTTCTTGTAGAGCGCAATCTCCAAGCCGACTCGATCCAAAACTCTTTGATCCACCGAGCAATTGCTATATATAATCTTTGACGCTCGGGCTCTTGAATCAACATGTGGGTAGCTTCCAAATCATCTTGTTGAAGCTAATCACCAACTAATAACTTGACTAATGATCTGAAACTAAAATCACAAGATTATTAGTACACATAACTACATGAGTTAATCATCATCAAAACTAGAGTGGAAGGCCTTTGGGCCAACAAATTCAGCTATGCCAAATGCTACTGATCTGACCCAGGACTCTTGTCATTTTGAAAACCAAGATTCAATTTCAGCACACCCATCTGAACTTGTCCAAACTTCAAATGTTAAAGATCCCATTGACATTTTGATAAGTTATCCTTTTCCTGAAATTGAACTTGAGCATGAATATGATCATGAACCTCAAATTAGTGATTCAATTCTACTTCCTGATTCAATTATGACTCCGGTATTTTCACCTGATTTCAATCCTTTTCCCAAGTCAGTATTGGATCCTGTACCAATCCATTGTGAAATTGAATCACCAATCATTTATGATGATCATATTGAACTTGACCAATTTCATACTTTTGAAAGTCCCATTGATAAATTGGCAAGTTCTCATTTTGTGGAATTGAACTCAATGAGGAATGTGACTTTGATCCTCAAATTTGTGATCCAGTTCAAATTCCTGAATCACTATTGACTCCTGTTTTGTTACCCAATTTGAGCAACATTTTAGAGTCAGTTTTGATTCTCATACCTGTCATTCCTGAACTTAAATCACCAATCTTAGAAAGTCAAATTCCATCATGGGGAAATGAATGTGGACTTGAACTTCATCTTCTTGATTTGGACCCACTTCCTGAACCAATCTCGACTCCCGAACCTTTACTTGACTTAAGTCTTTTTCCTGAGTCGGTATTAGTTCCTATACTTCCTGAGTCCAAATCAATCATTCCATTCTGGGACAAGGGTTTTGATAAGTTTGACTCTGAAATTATTTTGAAATTTTGAAAATTAGATGGGGTAAAATTTTTAATAAAAATTATACATATATACATCATTTTAGTGGGTTGTATTCTTGAAGTCTCTGGTGGGTTCCTCCGGACTCCACGCACATTAGATTGGGCCGCATTTCGTGGACCAATCAGACCACCACCGGAACCACAATCTTGAGGTGATTTTTTCTTCTCTCTCTATTTGTTTCATGCATACATACATCACGATGCATTGAGGACAATGCATGAGATAAGTGTGGGGATGGTTTACTAATATAGAGTTTTTAGATTTCTTTTACACTTCTTTTAGGATACTTTTAGAAATCTTCCCTTTTGTATAGGAATTTTTTTCTTTCTTTAAAACTTTTTGAAACAAGAGACTAAGTTTTGATCTATTTTTAAGAAAATTAAGATGATCTTAGAAATTAAGAAACCCTTAATTATGACATTTTAAACCCAGTCGAAATAATGGATCTTGTTTAAAATTATAGGCTAAGTAAGATAAATTGGGGAGATAATTTTATCTTGAATTTTCTTAGATAGTACGTACTTCACACTTACACAATTTTTGGGATGGAAACTAAGACCTAAAATGCCATAAATAAAAAATAAAAAAAATTCATCACTTATTAAGCTGGATAATTATGCCTCAAGAAGCATGATTATTCACGCCTAACGGTGGTCAAAAGAAACAAATAAATCCCCCTTAGTTATGTGGCCTTGTTTACTCGAGTCCTTAAACCCGAGGGATGTTTTCTCATCTGGTGCCCTAGGACCTTCTGGTTTGGGAGTCATCGGTTAGAGGCTCGCTACATGGGTGAACTAGAAAGCCTAAGAAAACTAAGGGAAGAAAAAAAGAAATAAATAATATATATAAATAAATGGCTTGATGGTTGGAGTTGAAATCCCAAAAATCTTCACTATCACAAAGTGCATATTATCTAGGTTTTATGAAGGATAAAATATTCAATCCAATTTTGAATTTTTACCTTAATTAAAGACAAGATCTTGCATAGAGATCAAGTTTAAGGAAGAATGATTTTTGGTGGACTTATGACCTTAGATTGCTTATATTTTTGCAAAATATTTTGAAAACTTGTCTCTCTTTCAAAATGCATTTTCAAAATACTAACATTTTTCTTTTTTCTTTATGGATTTTGTGGGTGCAATCCGCTGAAAATCCTCAGGAGATAAAACTCCTCCTCTAGGGGTAACCTAGAGGTTTAACGGCTTGTTGCACAAGCTCAGTGCAATCGCGTCACCTGCGAAAGTGGTATAATAACGTTTGTAGTATAGTTTTCTTTTCTTGTTTTGCTCGGGACGAGCAAAAGATAAGTGTGGGGGTGTGATTAGTCTACGATTATGCATTATTATATCGCATTTCCCCACCGATTTATGAATAAATTGTCGGTCTAAACCGTGTTTTGGTCTCTATTGCAGGTAAATCCAGAGTTCAAGGGTAAAGGAGTAATAAGAGCTTAATTAAACCCAATTTAGGGTAATTAAATCCGCATTACTTGGAGACCAAGCAAGGGATCATCTAGAAGATACGTCGAACCTAGACTCTTGCGCACGTCAGACGAATATTCGGACGAAATTACCAGAATTGGGATATACCCAGATTATTCTCGAAGCGACAGGGAATTCCTGACCAAAACCAGGGACCTAAGTCCCTAGTATTACCGCGAAAACGCGGCAAATTACCGCGTTTCTGTGGCAATTGAGTGGAGCCACGCGTCGATTTTCGACGCGTGGCCCCGTCTCGTCTTCTAGAATCATCCTGTGCCTATAAATAGCCCTGCATTTGGCCAAAACGGGGGCAGTTTTCATTTTTAGGCTAGGGTTTCTATGTTTTAGTGTAGTGTAGGTAGGTGTTCTTCATTTCTTGTATTTTGTTATGTTATTTCATTTTTAGATCATGTATTAGGGCTGAGAGATTCAGAGAGAGAGAGAGAGATAGAGAGGGATTGATGTAATAGATGGTGACAATCTATGTAAAGGTGTCTCCTTTCTTCTCCAATGTAATCTCCTCCATCTTCTACATGTTGCTTGGCTAACTTTTCTTCTCATGGCAATCTAAGTACTAACCACTAACCATCTAACCACTTACTTGATAATCCACATGAATCTAGTAGCCTCTATAAGGCCTTACTCTTGCAAGAGCCATTGATGGCTCATGATGATGGGTTCTAACATCTAACATGCTAACTTGCTAACCAAGCTAACTCTCTCTTATTTCATGCTTGCTTTCAATGGTTTGATGATTTAATGTTTGTATTAGCTTGCTCTTGATGCAAGTTTGAATGTGAAGAACCATCTCATTTGTCATGCTTTGTATCATCTCTAGAAGCCAAGGATTAGTGATGGCCAAGGATCCATGTGAGGAAACTATCACTAAGAGGTTAGCATGGTTAGTAGATTACTTAGTAGTTAGTAGCCATGAGCTTTCCTTTATCCTGTTTTAGAAAGCAATTCTTTTATCTTTTCATCATTATTTTTACCATCCTCTTTGTTCACCCTTGTTTTCATTTTCTTTACTACAAGCTTCATCTTCTTTTCTATTTTGTTTTCCAAACCACTTCTCTTTTGTTTTCTTCGCCGTTTTCATCGCCTTCTCCACCTACCACATGCTTGTTTTCCTTTTCTTTTCTTTTCTTTTATTCTTCTAATTCTTTTAACAAAGAAGAACTGTTAACATAAAACGTGAATAAAACTGTTAATGCTTCTATCGCCTTTCGTCCATGTGGATTCGACCCGTTGAGCCAATGCTATAATGGAAGTATCGAGGGAACATTAGCACATATACGATCTTTTACATTGATTTCATAAAACACATTTTTGAGTGCTAATTTCCCCTCGATCAAAAACCAAGTCTCCTTTCTGAAGTACCCACTCTTTAACTTTCTTATTGAAGGCTTTAGAGATCCAAGTTTGGTACAATTCAATGCGTTGTTGAGCTTATAGTCGTCTCTCGTCTAGGGCTTTAAGTTCTTGAAGGCGTAACCAATCATTGTCTTCCTTAATTATTTTGGTTGCTAAGGCGACCCGTAGCGACGACATCTGAATCTCTAGAGGTATGACTGCTTCACACTTGTATACCAGAGAAAAAGTGTGTTGCCTGTTGGGGTTCGGACCGTATGTCACGCCCTGCTTCCCAAAATGCGGAATACGAGTACGTGACGATGGCCAGCAGATACTCACGAAGAGTGAAATCTCTTCCATGAGTATCTTAGGTTGTCAATAACAAGTAGGATAGCACACATATATGCATATACAACCAAGCGCAGGGATAAAATCACATATATGAAAAATTGAATCATAAACAATATCATCCACTATATCTGAATAAGACAAGTCAAGAAAGAAAACCGAACTCACTGGAGAACAGTGGAACCAGAATATGATCTACGAAAAACTCTTTATACCAGCATCCAGATCTAAATACTGAAAAATAATATAAAGGTCCTTCAGAAGCAGACTAGCAAGAGTACACGAAACAGGAAGGAGAGAATATGAATATGAAAATGTAGTAATAGTAAGTAGGACATAAGAACAATATGTTTGAAAATATCAAGAACTGAATGTAATAACAGTAACGGGAATAATCAGAAGATAGATCATGTACAATAAGACCGTGCATGTATGGTGTGACATGTATATGATGAACATGAAATATCCTGGACAAGTAATTGTCGTGTAGTATAATCACTAGAACATGAGATCACAAGATAAAACATCATGGTAGGTCCAGGAACATCACGTAGTCAATATAATGCATATCACATGAGTCTCAAGTATCAGCCCATGAAAATATATGCCAGGTACTAGATCACTGAAGATAATGCAGGATATGATGCAAGTGCATATGTCTAGCATGTTTTATTATCCTGACTAATGCAATCATCCTGTGCCCCATCCCACAGGACAACTGCATATCAAACAAGTGATGCATTAGTGGATCCTGATAGCAGGAAGAAACAGTTCACTGTACTCAGGTATCATGTAACATGTAATAACAAGAGCGCGCATTAATAACAAGATCACGTGTGGCATTCAAACCCACAAGGGGTCGCCCTTCCAAGCACACCTCCCTGGATTTTCCCTGCTACAGTCTCCCCCAGTAACCCTGGCTTGATTAATTTTATTAATCAATACAAATGCAAGATAATGTATGATTCAACGTGACAGGATTAGGGACCAGTATCAAGAGTATTAGTGACAGATAGTGAATATAATGTGTATCAAGATCAAGCGACAATGTAAACAGTGACAATATCAAGTGACAAATATATAGTTGTGCAAGTGATACCAGATACATGCAAAGTAGTGCAGGCGATGTCAGTATCATGTAATCCAAAGGTCATAATAAGTCGGTCTTGATCATATGTTCATAATCTAACAAGTATCCTTGAATAATTCCCCAAACTAAAAAAGTTAATTTCCTCGATTAATTTTCAGTAATATCAGGATCACAATATCAATCGATATACAACCTTAACTATCAATCTTGCTTCATTATTATCCAGTTATCCTCAAGATCCAGATCAAAGTATTTGTCATGATCAATATAAATTTCATGTCAATAAATCAATCTACCACATACAAGCAATCATGTCAATTTAAGTTTGTTGCATGCATGAACGTGATGCAAAACATGATGCATAAGACAATACAATCAGATCATGAAATAATATCAAAACAGAAGAATTGTCTGTAAAATCGGAGAAGAGAGAGTTTAATAAAATTACGAGACAATACTGACAATAATGAACAGGATATCGAGAGTTAGGAGTCCAAAGATAATTTCATAATTAACATAAAAATCAAAGAGAAAGGAATCGTGCACACTTGCCTGCTGTCGTTGGAATCTGAATTCCTGTAACTGCAACTGGCTCTGGTACAACTCGCGGCCTAAATATTACGTGAATTAATTAGAAACTTGACATGTTTTTATTCAGTGATAAGTTAAATAAGAAAGTAATTTTACTATTTATTATAATTTTGGTTGGTTAATATTTCCAAATAATTCAATTTCTGAATTTATAGCAACTATTTAAAAATATATTTTCATGATAAAATATATGCATAAAATAATAAATTGATGTATAATATTTACATATTACTGAATTATGTATTTCATATTTTTTTGTGCTATTTAGACATTTATTGGTCATTTTTAAATAAAATATCATTGAATAGTAATTATAAAATATTTAATTTCATGTTATTCTAAGTAATATTGCATCAAAATAATTTTACAGAGTTTCAAATTTAGTTTGTGAATTTTTGTGAATTTTCTGAAATTTTCTGTGAATTTTCTAGAATTTTCTGAATTAAAATAAACCTAAAAATCAATAAAAACTCAATAAAAGATAAACGGGTCTGTTGCTACAGTAACGAGTCTGAGTCTTGATCTACTACAGTAATGGGTTTGGGTCTGAATTTCTATAGTAATATCACTACAGTAATTTTTTACATATTTTATTTCTATGTTATTTATTTATTTATTTTTCTTTTTCTTTCTTTCCTTTTTTTATTTCCTTTTTCTTTTCCCTTTTTTTTGTTTAAATGGGGTCGGGTCAGATCTGTTTTACAAACCCGAACTCGGGTCTGTTGGCCAGACCCGCTGCTTGGCGGACCAGACCTGGCCTAGGCCAGGTCTGGCTGGGCTGGCCAGACTAGACCAGACCAGGTCTTGGCCTGGTATGGCTCGGCCAGGCCCCTGCTCTCGGCCTGGTCCTGGCCGAGAGCAGCAGCAGCTCTCGGCCAGAGGCCGAGAGCAATAGTAGAGTTTTCCCCTTTTTTTGATTAAAATTGAACATTAAAAATAAATTAAAAATCATGATAAATACGAGACATGTCTTAGATGTTTCTATATATTTTTGTTAGAATTTTAAAATAAGTTTTTCGTGATGAAATTAATGATTAAACTAGTGTATGTTACGTCTTTGATGAAATGCCAACCAGAACTAAAATCTATGACAACGCAAAATAACTTACCCGGAACGCTTTCCTTCAGTCTAAATCCTCTTCCAGCACCTTAGAGTCTTGGGCGAGAAGGTATTCACGCTCACGAAAGGGGTGTAAGCCGCCTTGGGGTCGTGCGCGACCGTCGACGGCGGATCTCGCTGACGACAATGGTGGCTCGCCAGAGAGGATCGGTTGCCATCGGAGATCACGGAGGCTGGAGAGAGGGGCTCCCAACTGTGCTGGATCACAGTGAGGGTGTTAGACGATAACAGAGGCTCGTCGGAGAGGGGACACGTAAAAGAAGTGGTGCATGGCCACGGAGGAGGAGAGGATGCGGTTGTGGAGTCGGCAACGACGCGCGGCTTGACAGAGAAGTTTGGGGATCGGCGGCGGCTCACAATGGAGTGAAGGTGGACACGGCCAAGTGTTGGCTACTCTGCCGAGAAAGGAGGCGCAGGCGGAATACCCGGAGAGGAGGAGGAGGAAGCCATGGAGTGATGCATGGAGGAGGAGGCTTGGGGTTTATATAGAGGGGGAAAGAGAAACGTAAGTGAGAGATAGAGGGAGAGAGGGAATGTAAGAGAGAGGGAAAGACGCAGGTAGAGGTCATGGGGGATGTGGGTGCAGTTGGGAGGAGGAGTGGAGAACGTGGGGAGGAAGAAGAGGGAGCAGGACGTGTGTTAGTTGTGGGAGAAGAAGATGAAGAAGCAGATGGTTAAATAATTGATGTGTGGTTTTTGAATACAAATCAAAGGGGTGAAGTGGTGGAGACGTGAGGATGTGGGGGAGTGAGACATGGGTTCGAAACTAATCAAAAGAAGTTTGGTATTCTTTAATTTGGAAGAATTAAAGGGTAAGGGGAAAATGTTCAAATAGAATAGCTATCACCACACAAAGGAACAAATGCCATAGTGGCTAGGTGGTTTGAACATCAACCCTATATTGCATTGGGCATGGGTTCAAAACCTGCTACTCATGCGGGTTTTCTAATTTTATTTTATTTTATTTTTACTTTAATTGCATTTTTTAATAAATCAGTACTTTAAATTATTAGTTTATCGGATTAAATTCTTATAATTTCAGAAAAATCCTTAAAAATTCTTAAAAATAGAAGATGTCATCTTGAATATTGTTGTTAAGTCAAATCTCTAAAATTCATTCCCGATTATTAATTAAAAATTTTGGAGTCAGTCTGTGACACCGGTCGACTCCGAATTGAGAGCCTTCTCCAATAATTCCCAAAAACATTTCAAAATTCTAGAAAAATTATAAATAATGGGAAATAATATCCTGAGTTGAAATATCCTCAACCCAGCTACCAAGATAATTAAATCAGCATCAGATACCAGTATTGACATATGTAGATTGGGACCGAGGGTTACACCGTAGTTCAGTAGGCCCAAAGATATTCACCGAGCATCTCATTCCAATCTCGTTTGCTTGACGAAATGAATTTCTTGAGTAGCTTAATAATTGTCTTGTTGAATGCTTTCACTAAACCATTAGTAGCAGGGTTATAAGCGGTTGAAGCCACATTCTGAATTTGATACTTATTGCAAAACTGGTAGAATGCTTGGCTTGTAAACTGGGGACTGTTTCATGAATAATCCACATGGGCACACCAAATTGATGGATGACATAGTGTTTAATGAAGTTAACCACGTTGAAAGTTTTGACTTCAATAAGTAGTATAGCTTCTGCTCACTTTGAGAAATAATCGGTTATCGCTAAGATAAACCGATGACCTTTCGTGGGTGAGGGCTAATAGGTCCTATAACCTCAATTCCTCACACCTCGAATGGCCACGAATCAACAGTTTGGTGAAGTAGCTCTAGAGGTTGATGTATGAAACCTGCGTGGAATTGACAGGCTTTACATCTTTGTGCATATTTGATTGCATCGGCTATCATGGTTGGCCAATAATAACCGAGTATGTGCAATCGATCCTGGAGTTTTCGGCCCTGGCTGATGAGGGCCGCATATACCATCATGTACCTCTTTAAGCACTTCTTGTGCTTTAGAGTTAGATAAGCAACAGAGCAGGAGACTGTCATATGAGCGGCGGTAGAGTGTCTTTACTATCGGATCATAGTAAAAGCGGAGAGAGCTTCGTCGCATAGAAGCTACTTCCTTAGGATCGTTCGGTAATATGTCATGCAAACGATATTCAATGATGGGAAATCGTCAATCTCTAGGCTCGAAGCCAGTTGAGATTGCATGGACTTCATTAGTTTTCAACACATGCTTCGGGCTGAAGAGGCATCGAGCGGCCACCGTAAGATGATAAGCTGCGTCAATGGGTAGGGCAATGTAGCCGCTATTGCAGCCAAAATATCTGCTTCAATATTTTAGAAATGAGACACGTGACCGATGTAAAAGCTATCAAATGAATTGGCCATTTTGATGACTGTGTGATGATAAGGTACCAAGTCTTCATGCCGAACCTCGTATTCTCCTTTGACCTGATTGACGATCAATTTTGAGTCGCCATAAGTGATCGGTCGCTGATATTGCACATTCATTGTCACATACTCATACTTATTTATAATAAGCTCTGCTTTTAATCCTAATTATTGTCTAATTTATATGCAAGCCCATTGCTAAAGGAAAGGAAGAGAAACGAGCCCAAAAGCCCATCAAAATTCTGATTTAATTCAGAATTAATTTGAAATTAGAAAATCAGGACAGATCATGGCAAATCAGAGAAGTTGAAAACTGGTTAAAATAAATCTTCTAAAATCAATTGGTTAAAACCAAAGATCAAAGGCCGTTTCGTCAAGATCAGGAGCTGAAACAGGAAATTCAGAACCAGATAAGGGAATATCACCAAACGAGAAACTGTACCCCCTCGGGTGTGGCCATCTGGCCACACCCAGGCCTTGGAAACATTTTCGCGGCTTTGTTGAGGAAGTTGAGAGAGCGTTTGCTCCCCCTATCTTCATATGCTCCTCCCCGTTGGGTTTTGCCTATAAATCTGGGATTTCAAGAGATCAGAGAGAGCGATCATGCAGAGATAGATTCTAGGTCAGTTTTTATTCTTTTTAGTGTAGGTTTTTATTTTTCTTTTTATGTAATTTTTAGCTTTCATTTATATAATTCAGAGGAGATCAGAATTTCATAGGAGAATGAGAGTGAAGCTTGTGCTGAGAGTGACACCGATGTAAGTTGTTATTCTTTTCTCTTATTGTTACAACATTGAATCTATAGTTATATTTTTATGTTCTTCTTTGTTTTTTGTATTCTTCTTCTCTTCTACTTCTCTTCTTTTAGTACCAATTGCTATCCAAGTGAGTCTTATAGCATTAAAAGAGCCTTGCCTTTGCGAGTGCCACCGATAGCTCATGACGATGGATATTAGTCTCAGTCTGTATCATTTCATACTTGTATCATCTTGATGATGAAATGTGGAAGAGACGGGAATCAACTCTTCTAGGCTATGCGCTGAATGCCTCCACTTCAAGGTAACATCGTCGCCACAGATTCAAGGTAAATATTTGACAAGAGGAGGTAAGTATTTCTTTTAGTTTTCTTTCTTTTAATTCTTTAGTTTAGATCACCACAATCTCCCAACTCTTTTATCACTCTTTTTAGTTTCTTTATATATATATCTATTTTCTCCACCTTCTCAATCTACCACTTTCTTCCTAACTTAACTTTAATATATTTTCCTTTTCTTTTAAAGAATAAAAAGAAGATCTTTAACCATTGATTATAACTTAAAAGAGAACTTGCTAAAAAAGCTTCCATCGCTAGTCCCTCCTTGTGGATCACGACCCGCATAGCCACTTGCTATAGCGGTAGAATTGAACACCTTGCACTCTTTATTCTTAAGTTTTGAAATTTTGTATTTTTGTGTGAAGGTAAAAACTCAATCAATAAGCCTCAAGGTATTGTACCCCCATTTCATGAGCGAGCTGGATACTGATAAGTAGGGCATTATATTCTGCTACATTGTTAGAATAAGGTGTTGTCAATGAAAATGTCCAAGGAATGACAAGATTTTTTGGTGAGATAAATATCACCCCCACACCAGCGATTATCTTGCCTTTGGGGCCTATTCTTGATACTTCATCAAAGAACATCGGCTACACTTTATCCTCTGGGGTCATATGGGATTCAAAAACCTCATCTAGAATATCGTCAAGAAGCTTTGAGTTCTCCGGAACTGGATGAGCTGCCAGAAAGTCTGCAAGGGCCTGAGCTATGACCACCTTTTGAGGGACAAAGAGCATGTTGTATTGAGACACGAGGATGGCCTACTTAGCTAACCTCGAATTCAGCGATCCTGGTTTTGTCATGAGGATACACAAAAGGATTAACTCTAGAAATGACATGTATGATTTGGCCAACCAAGTAATGTCGTATCTTTTAAACTGCGAAGACAAGAGCCAAACATTCCTTCTCAATAGGATTATACTGTGACTTAGCTCCTATCAGGGTCCTGCTCAGATAGTAAATGGCATGTTCACGGCCTTTGTCATTCTTTTAGGCTAGAAGAGCACCTAGAGAATGGTACATAGCTCTTACATAGAGCAAGAATGATTTTCCTGATGTGGGAGCCATCAGGACTGGAGGCTTGGTGAGTTATCCGTTAATATCTTCAAAAGCCTTCTGGCAGACTTTATCTCATACAAAAGAGACGCCTTTTTTCATAAGCCGGGTGCATGGTTGACAACGACCTGAGAAATTTATGATGAATCTGCGAATATAGGCCAGCCTACCTTGCAGACCCCTAAGTTCCTTGAGATTCTTAGGTAGTTGAATGCTCTGAATAGTTTTGACCTTGTCCGAATCATGATGGATTCCTTTTGATGTGACAATGAGTCCAAAAGACTTGCCACTTGAAATATCAAAAAAGAGTTTGTCGGGTTCATTTTCAGCTGATAGGATCGCATTATATCGAACACTATTTTTAATCATGAAGATAATCATTTTTATCGTGACTTTCGACAGCAATGTCGTTGACATAACACTCTATCGTTTTCTGAAGGTGGCTATGGAAAATTATGCTCATTGCACGCTGGTAAGTTGCTCCATCATTGTCACGCCCCGCTTCCCAAAATACGGAATACAGGTACGTGACGATGGCCAGCAGATACTCACGAAGAGTGAAATCTCTTCCATGAGTGCCTTAGGCTGTCAATAACAAGCAGAATAGCACACATATATGCACATACAACCAAGCACAGGGATAAAATCACATATATGAAAAACTGAATCATAAACAATATCATCCACTATATCTGAATAAAACAAGTCAAGAAGAAAATTGAACTCACCGGAGAACAGCGAAACCAGAATATGATCTACGAACAACTCTCTATACCAGCTTCCTGATCTAAATACTGAAAAATAATATAAAGGTCCGTCAGAAGCGGACTAGCAAGAGTACACGAAACAGGATGGAGAGAATATGAAAATGTAGTAACAGTAAGTAGGATATAAGAACAATATGTATGGAAATATCAAAAACTGAATGTAATAGCAGTAACAGGAATAATCAGAAGATAGATCATGTACAATAAGACCGTGCATGCATGGTGT
Organism: Agave tequilana; assembly: GCA_038442645.1. NCBI lineage: Eukaryota > Viridiplantae > Streptophyta > Magnoliopsida > Asparagales > Asparagaceae > Agave > Agave tequilana. The sequence goes on from JAVJIF010002948.1 coordinate 52,700, forward strand.
AACATGTATATAATGACAAGAGACGTCCTGGACAAGTAACTGTCGTGTAACATAATCACAAGATCCCAAGAACTCAAGATCACAAGATAAAATAACATGGTATGTCCAGGAATGTCATGTAGTCAAGATAATGCATGTCACATGAATCTCAAGTATCAGTATCTTGAAACTATATCTCAGGTACTAGATCACTGAAGACAATGAAGGATATGATACAAGTGCATATGTCTAGCATATTTTATTACCTAACTAATGCAACCATCCTGTACCCCATCCCACAGGACAACTGCATATCAAACAAGTGATGCGTTAGTGGATCCTGACAGCAGGGAGAAACAGTTCACTGTACTCAGGTATCATGTAACATGTAATAACAGGAGCGCGCATAAATAACAAGATCACGTGTGGCATCCAAACCCATAAGGGTCGCCCTTCCAAGCACACCTCCCTGGATTTCCCCTGCTACAGTCTCCCCCAATAACCCCGGCTTGATTAATTTTATTAATTAAATGCAAATGCAAACAGTGTGTTACTCAGTGCTACAGGATCATGAATCGGTACCAAGAATATCAGCATTAGATGGTGAACACAATGTGTATCAAAATCATGGGACGATGTAGATAGTGACCATATCAAGTGACAAATATATAGTTATGCGAGTGATATAAAATACATGCAAAGTGGTGCAAGTGATGACAGTGACATGTAATCTAGATGTCAAAGTAAAACAGTCATAATCATGTGTCCATAATCCAAGAAGATAACCTCGAATAATTATTCAGAATATAATGGTCAATTTCCTTGATTAATTTTCAATAATATCAGGATCACAATATCAAACGATATTCAATCTTTAACTATCAATCTTTCTTCATTATTATCCAGTTAACCTCAAGATCCACATCAAAGTATTTATCATGATCAGTGTAAATTTCATGTCAATAAATCAATCTACCACATACAAGCAATCATGCCAATTTAAGTTGGATACATGTATGTACAGGAACAAAATATGATATGTAAGGTAATAAAATATGATCACGAGACAGTATCGGTAATAATATCAAGAATAGAATAATTAGTCATATAATCGGAAAAGAAAAGCTGATATGTAAATATGATCACAGGATAGTATTAACGATCATGCGATATGATAACCATGATTTATATTTAAGAGGAAGAATTAAGATCAAGACGAAAGTCAACGAGAAGAGAATCGTGTACACTTGCCTGATGTCGTTGGAGTCTGAATTCCCGTAACTGCAACCGGCTCTGGGTAAAATTCGCGGCCTAAATATTGCGTGAATTAATTAGAGACATGACATGTTCTTATTCAGTGATAAGTTAAGTGATAATGTATTTTTTTACTATTTATTATAATTTTGGTTGGTTAATATTTTCAAATAATTTAATTTCTGAATTTATAGCAACTAATTAAAAATATATTTTCATGATAAAAATATATGCATATAATAATAAATTGATGTATAATATTTACATATTACTGAATTATGAATTTCATATATTTTTTTGGGTGCTATTTAGAAATTTATTGGTCATTTTTAAATAAAATATCATTAAACAGTAATTACAAAAATATTTAATTTCATGTTGTTCTAAGTAATATTACGTCAAAATAATTTTATACAGTTTCAAATTTAGTTTGTGATTTCTTGTGAATTTTCTGAAATTTTCTGTGAATTTTCTAGAATTTTCTGAATTAAAATAAACCTAAAAATCAATAAAAATAAATAAAAAGCTTAACGGGTCTGTTGCTACAGTAATGGGTTTGGGTTTAGTTTGCAACAGTAAATGCTACAATTATTTTTCTACTTATTTTTATTTTATTTATTCCTTTTCTTTTCTTTTTCTTTTCCTTTTTCTTTTTCCTTTCTTTCTTTTTTTCTTTTTTTTTTATATGGGGGCTGGGTCGGGTCTGTAAAACAGACCCGAACCCGGGTCTGTTGGCCAGACCCGCTGGCCTGGCCTGACCAGACTTGTCCTGGGCCAAGTCTGGCTGTGCTGGCCAGGCCAGGCCAGGTCTCGGCCAGGCCCTGCTCTCGGCCAGGCCCTGCTCTCGGCCTGGTCCTGGCCGAGAGCAGCTGCTCGAGAGCAGCAGCAGCTGCTCTCGGCCAGAGGCCGAGAGCAGAGCAGGTTTTTTCCTTTTTTTTATTAAACTAAATTTCTAAAATCCATTAAAAATTATGACAGTTAGTATACAAGTTTTAGGTGTCCCTATATATTTTTTATTATAATTTTAAAATAAGATTATCATGGTGAAATAGTGATTAAACTAGTGCATGTTACATGTTCGATGAAATGCCAACAATAACAAAAATCGATGACAACGCAAATTAACTTACCCGGAACGGTTCTCTTCAGTCTGAATCTTCTTCCAGCACCTTAGAGTCTTGGGAGAGAAGGTACTCCTACTCACGCAAGGTGTGTGATCCGCCATAGGGTCATGCGCGGCCGTTGACGGCGGATCCCGCAGACGACGACGGAGACTCACCGAAGAGAATCGGCTGCTGTCGGAGATCACGGAGGCTGGAGAGAGGGACTCCGGACGGAGAAGATGCGGTGTTCGGGATCTCGCAGGAGGGACTCGCGGTCGCCGGCAGGGAGATGGAGCTCTGGGGGTTCGACTCGGCCAAGGGGGCTGTCGTGGCGTGTAGGGTCACAGCGAAAGGAAGCATAGCCAAGGGGGTAGCACCATGGAAGCTCGGCCAAGGCTTGGCCGTGGGCTGCAGCGCAAGGAGGAAGGGATGCGGTTGAGGAGTCGGCTACACGCGCGGCTCGACTGAGAAGTTGCGGACTCGACGAAGAAGTTGTGGACTCGATGACGGAGGATGAGGATGGCCCGCGGAGCTCGCCGGAGAGGCCGTGGGCCTTCTCGCGCTTGCCGGCGGAGCGCCGTGAGTGTTCCGGCGAGGCCACGGAGTGCCCGGGGAGGAGATGTAGAGCTCGCCACAGAGGTTTGTTCGGGGTGTTCCGGTGAGGTGGCGGAACGAAGAAGGAGAGGGAAGGCTCGACAGGCCATGGCTCGGGTGTGTGTGGCCATGGAGAAGGTCGAGGCGGTGGGTGGTGCTCGGCCCTGGGCGGTGGTTGAGGCTGAAGCACGACCGACGAGGAGGGGGTTCTGCACTGCGAGAGGGGGAGTGAGAGAGGTAGTGAGAGAGGGGAAAAGAGAAGGAAAGTATATATATACGAGAGAGAGACGTGAGGGAGAGAGAGTTCATGAGAGAGAGAGATTGGGAGAGAGGGAGAACGTGTGAGAGAGAGGGGAGCAGTGGAGCCGTGGGGGAGAAATGGGTGCAATGTGGGGGAAAGGTGAAGCAGAAGTTGGAGAACGTGTGTGGAGAAGGAGATGAAATAGTTGATACTTATAAGTTTGACGTGCTGATTCAAGCAGCAAATAAAAGTGACCAAGTAGTGTTAGCCGTGAACCTTGGAAACCAGGTCACTGGTTCGAGGGCTGAAACGAACAATAAAAAGAAGTATGATTTTTGTTGTAATGTGGAAGAATAGAAAGGTAACATTCAAATAGAATGGCTACCCATACATGAAGAGTGCCAAAGTGGCTAGGTGGTTAGAGCATTAATTTCCATATAACATGGGCTTGGGTTCGAAACCTGCTTCTATACACATGCGGGTTTTCTAATTCTTTTATTTTATTTTATTTTTATTTTTATTTCTTTTTTTTGAATAATATTTAAATATTATTTTATTGGATTAAACTCTATTAATTCAGGAAAATCCTCTAAAATTCTAAAAAAAAATAGAAGATGTCATCCTGAACATTGTTGTGAAGTCAGATTTCCAAAATTCATCCCCGATTGTTAATTAAAAATCCCAGAGTCAGCCTATGTCACCGATCGACCCCAAATTGAGATTCTTCTCCAATAATTCTCAAAAAAATTCCAAATTCTAGAAAAATTATAAATAATGGAAAATAATATCTTGAGTTGAAATTGCCTCAATCTGACTATCAGGATGATTAAATCATCACCAGATACCAGTATTGACATACATATATCGGGAACCGAGGGTTACAATCATTCTTTAATCCGAAGGGCATAACAGTATAATAGTATACTCTCAATGGTGTACGGATCGTCTTCTGGGTACGTTTTGATCTGGTTGTACCCTGAGAAGCCATCCATAAAAGACATTCTCTCAAAGCCACAGGTGATGTCAATCATGACATCAGTGATGGGAAGTGGGAACTCATCTTTAGGGAAGGATGCATTAAGATTACGATAGTCAATACAGATTCAGAATTTTTCATTCTTTTTAAGAACGGGGACAATGTTAACAACTCAATCTGGGTGCTGCTCCTTCTGTATGAAATCACATTTGATGAGTTTATGGACTTCAGCTTCAATATCTTCCATGATGTCAGAGCGAAACTGTCACTGCTGTTGTTTCACTGGCTTGATGTCGGCTTAATGTTTAATCGATGCATGGCTACTTGTGGATCAAGACCGGGCATATCTTTATAATTCCATGCAAAGACATCGATATTTACTCCCATATAAGAGCTATCAATTTCTCTCTTTCTGTATGTGATAAACTTTCAATTATAGAGATGGGTTAGGGTGATCTCAACTACCCACATCAACCTAAATTTTCCTATCCTCAGTGGGCGGTTCATGTTGTTCAAATCGATTCTCCCACTGGATATCGAGTTGTTGAGCCCATGGCTCAACATCAAACATTTCAATAGCCTCCTCTTGCTCCAATTGATTGAAGTCATATTGACGAAGAGGTTTTTGAAGAGCACCTCACACTGACATCAGATTCCCACTCAGATGAACAAAAGGAATATGACGGGAGAGATTTGTCTCCTTCAGACTGAGATTGAATGGGAGGTGTAATATATCCCAACCCCCTACGTGTTTTATCATAATAATTTGTTAGCTTCCCCTTCAGCATGAAGGTTCGTAGAAGACCACGCCATCCCCTTCCAAAATTCAAGCAATTTCTGTGCTGTAGATTACACCCCATTCTTCTCATCATATAATGCGTTGATCGTGCATAATTGAAATTTTGCGGGGGCTCTGAGTCTGGACCCAAATCTATAATTGCATATATTCGGGGTTGAATCCTGCTGAATACTATCGATGATTGATTCCATTTGGATGGAAGGACTAGGAAGACTGATCCTTTACTGTTCTCTACAGGCGTACTTGTCAGCTTAAAATGGACAAGGGCATGTGTAGGGAGGAATGGCTTGCAGATTTAAACAAATCAATACTCATAGGATAATCAAAAGTGATATTCTCATTGATCACCCATTCACCATCATCCTCAATGGGATTGTTATATTTTGGATCGTTAAAATATGCTACAATTGGTTTGAAAGCAAAAGTAGATGGCATGTCTTCATCGGACTCTGAATCTGCTTCATTGCCGCTATCATCATCTTTAAGCAACAGTTTTTTTGCTACTCCATTAGCTTCCTGATAGAGGAGAGCATAAGTAAAGTAGTTTCAAAGCAAACACTGTTCGTACCATTGCATTATCCTCTACATACTTGAAGCACTGGTGCAGAGTGGAAGGAACGATTCAATTAGCGTGAATCCAAGGTCACCCAAGTAATAGATTGTATGATGTGTCAGCATCGATAACATAACATGTCACTTCTAATTTTAGGTCCCTAATTCAACAGCGAAGCTGAATCTTTCCCAGTGGATGACTACTTCCTGCATTGAAGTAATATATCGTAGTAGTCGTTGCTGATAATCTATTCAGTGGTATCCCAAGAAAGTAGAAAAGCCTTTTAGGGATGATGTTGAGTGCAGACTGATTGGGAAAGGATAGTGTGAAGTTTTTGCACAAGTATTATGTAAAAGAGGAAAGGTTTAGAGTCAACCTTTAGTGCTTGATCACTTCACAATGTAGTTAATATGATTGATGTATCCTTTCCAATCTCCGTTATAGCAATGGCTATACCGGGTCGATCCTCGAGGAGAGCTCACGATGGAAGTTTTACGGTCCGTAGTGAAGAAAAGAAAACGAAGATTTTTCTTTGTATTTACACAAATGCAAGAAGCATGGAAAAGAAAATGAAAGAATTGGTGGATTTGTGCATAATGGAAAAGAATTCAAAAGAACTTTGGAAAGTGTATTGCTAAGAAAGAAAGCTATTGAAGAATTCTTTGAAGAAAACTTTAGATGAGAAAGGCCATGGCTAGCTAACTTTACCACTTACTTAACTTACTAAGCTCAATGGTGATGCTTGATTGCCTCATGTTGATTCATTGGCAATAGAGATTACTTTGCTTGTTTGTTCAAGTACTTTACCGTTTGGAAGATGAGTGTCCCTTTAGGTCTTAACTTGTAGCCTCATTGATTCATTGGCTCTCAAGATAGATTTTCAATAATGAACTCTAGGAGTGACACTCAATGGATGCTAAGGAAGAAGATACAACATTCTGAAAAACACCTAGAGGGGGGGTGAATAGGTGTAAGTGCTAATCTAAGAAACTAAATGCAAACTAAGTGCGCAAAATGCGGAAGCTAATGCAAATGTTGCACAAACTTGATACAATACAACAAGTGTAGCCGAATTCCCCTTGCGAGGCTCTGGACTAACTCCTCTTGATTCCCCTTGAAATGGGTTGAGGTGCTATGTGAAGCTCTTGTTGGATGAGTACAAATTAGGCACACACACACAAGCAATCCTAGCAATGTGCACACACAATCAAGCCAAGCAATCAAGGATATAGCAATAAGAGATGCAAGGCATAACACAAGCAATATATGATATGGCAATATGAATAAGATGCAAGGCAACACAAGCAAATATATAATAAGTATGAAATGAATGATGCTTGTATGAAATGAATGATGCTTGCACAAATTAAGGAGAGTAGAGTTGAGAGACAATAGGATCAAACGCAAACACACAAATTTGTTTCGAGGTTCGAGTACCCAACTCTACATCCCCGCCTACACCACCGTGTAGGATTTCCCAATCCACTATAAGGAGTACCAAACTCCTCTCTCAACTTACAAAGCCACCGAGGCTATACAACCACAATCCACCTCTACCGAAGAGGGATACGGCCCGTAGCCAACTACAACAAACACCTCTACCTAAGAGGCTCACAAACCAATCACCCGATCACCTCTACCGAAGAGGGATACAACAAGAATAAGGGTGTACAACTTAGAGGTTTACAACAACAACCTCAAAACTCTCTCTTTCTTTCTTTTTCCACAAAACAAAGATCCTAATAGTTTAGGATAGTATGATATAGCTCAAGTGTGGAATCAAAGTGTTTTTGGAAACAAGCAACAAAGAAAAACTACTTGGGAAATCTCTTGTATAAGATAGAAAATGAAATACCAAATCAAAATCCCAAAACCTAGTTTTCTTTGATTTTCCAAAAACCCAAAACAAATAAAGATGAGAAGTTTTAAAGCCCACAAACTCTTTTTAAAACTCTTTTAAACACTACAGAAAACCAGAATTTTTTCTCTTAAAAACCTTGGCCAAAATCCCCAAAGAGATGGGGTTTATATAGCCCCTAGGAAAAACTAGCCGTTAGGCTGATGTGGCAGTCTGACCAACTGCCGGTCGACCGGCCCGGTCGACCGCCAACGGTCAAAAATGTGACCGTTGGGCAGCAGCGGTCGACCGGTCCGGTCGACCGAAAATTCCCGAGAGCAGAGCTCTCAACTCGGTCGACCGGTCCGGTCGACCGACTACATGTGTCGCCAGCGTGCACGATTGTGCACATCGGTCGACCGACCCGGTCGACCGGCCACTTGGTGCGGTCGACCGGTCCGGTCGACCGAACTGGCCTGGCAGGCACAGTGCAGGGTCAGAAAAACAGTGTAAAATATTTTCTAAAAATCTTTTAACACTTCTAAAAAATTCACAAAATTTGTTTTATCATTTTATATTAAAACATACACCTGTGATAAAAATTTCAAGACAATATATCAATCATATCAATTCATTTTTGTGTCTTGCAAATTTTATCAAAAACAAAACCTGTATTTTTGTCAAACTTGATTTTTCCAAAACATGAATAGGATAGTCAAAATAAGTTTGTTTACCAAGTTAAAGCATGTATGTATAAATAGAAAACATCTACTATACATATAACATATGTAAACTTTTTTTGATCAACTATTCATAAAAAACCAAAACTCAATTATAAAACGTGTGTGTTTTGTGCACTTGAGCATATCAACTAAACTAAGCTTTACAAATGGATCTAAAACTCTATCTAAACTAGGATACCTAAGTCTTCTTGTCGATCTTCATCTTCAAGTAGACTTGCTCCAAACACCGTGATTCTCCAAGTGCAAAGGTATGATCTTTAAGCTTTGGCACCGGAATCATCAAGAATAGCTTCTAATCATCTTGTTGAAGCTAATCACCAACTAATATCCTGTTAATGATCTGAAACTTAGAAACACAAGAATATTAGTAAACATAACTACATGAGTGTTGATCATCATCAAAACTAGAGTGGAAGGCCATTGGGCCAACAATCTCCCCCTTTTTGATGATGACAGAACTCATGGAGTTATATATGCATGGATTAAAGATAAGCTTCAAGGAAGCTCCCCCTTAACTCATGCATCACAATAAACATAATAGATATGCAAAGAAAGCACATGATACTAAACAAATGATACTAAACAAAAGCATGCATCATATCTTATTATTTATCTCTATGCATGAACTTGGTATATGCAAAAACACAATCATGCATATATAAAAACAAAACTCAAATTCTTCTCCCCCTTTTTGTCAATCATCAACAAAGGGGTAATCAAAACCATAAATAAAACGAGGGGTAAAAATCTTTCTTCCCTTTTGTCAATCAAAATAATACAAACAATGTTCTCCCCCTTTTTTTGTGTCTAAAACAAAAAATAAAATCAATAAGGGGTGACTACAAACATGATATCAATTAAAAAATATGTCAATGAAGCATCTTGATACCAATAAACAAGAATCAATATATGTTATATGCTATATACATTCATGAAGAGGAAGACGTTAAGTTAGCTTCCCTACACATATGCATTACATGAAGAAGGGATGACAAGCCCCAATTCACATAACACATATTATGTAATGCATAAGAGGAGATGTGAAGCTCCCCCTACACACGTGTACCATATAAAGAAGAGATGTTAAGCTCCTCAATACACAATACACTCAACATGAATCTATATGTAAGAGAGATGTTAAGCTCTCCTTGCATATAGGCAATACAAAACACAAGTTCATATCAAATATTTTTTTTTTAAAAAACAAAATCTTGATAAGCAAACATATAGTATATGATATACGTGTGTAAATCAAGCACAAAAGATCACATATATGTATGAAAGATAATATCAATTGAAGTAGATGCATACATACATGAAAGAACAAAATATGAGTATATACAACATGAATCAAATTGATACCAATTGAAAATATCTAATGATACCAATTGTAAGTATTGTTCATTTTTTTAAAAAACATATAAACAACTTTTAATCATAAAGTGTGGGAGTACAAATACCAATTGAAATACAAAATCATATTTTCTCCCCCTTTATGAAAAACAAACTAAAGACATGCATAGTCTTGATAACAATTTAAAAGTAATCAATTTAAACAAAATTGAAACTCAAGCACTAGCATAAACACAAACATATATATGTATGAAAGATAGATACCAATAGAAATTGATATACTTGGAATTTAAAGCATACATACATACAAAACATATATGAGTATACAAGAAGATCAAAATGATATCAATTGAAAGAGTTCAATGATACCAATTGACATAACAATAAGTTCAAGTGTATACATCATATTATCTACCACCCAATCATAATTCAAGTTTTAAAGATTTTCAATTTAGGGCAAACATGAACATGATCTCCCATCCTACCGCCCTTAGAAGGTAGGGGTTTTCAAAGATAGATTTGAAAATGTAGTTTTGTTTGAAAATCACTACCAAAATGAAGAACACCGCAACTAGTTAAATGGAAAACTTGTTAACTAGCACGAAATCCTTCAAGCAAGGAATAAAACAAAATTGAAATTCACATGATAATCATCACTCTAACCAATAAAACATAACTCATGAGAAACAAAACATGAGCAATAGATATGAGTGTACAAATAATATGTGAAGATCATAATCATGAAAAATATTTCATTAAGCTCAATTATTCCTTAAAACATAATTCCATCAAAAACATGAAAAATCATATAAAACTCCTTATTTAATCTTCAAGGCATATGTATGTCTAATACAAGCTAAAGTATACATACATATCCAAAACTCAACGAGTCCACTAAATGAATATTCATGAAGGCACGTGGCTCAAAAGGATGTATATGTATAAGATTAGTTTGAACTAGATAGACATATACATGAAGTTAAATATTGACACAAAAACATCAAAACATGAAAATCTAAATCTTTACTAAAAGCAATTTTCATTTCAAGGTATATGTATGTCTTGTCCAACATGAAGTATACATACATATCCTTAAACACAATTGAGTCTATAAATAGATTTGCATGAAAGGCAAATGACTCAAGGGGTATACATGTATATCTTAAAGTTTGGCAATACGAACATATACATGAAGTGAAACACACAATCATAAAACAAATCCAAAAATGGAATACAAGTTTGAAATGTATGAATCATCAAAACTAGACTATACTAGCACATCTAATGGGTTCAAATAAGCATTCAATTTCAACTATATATAGATTTATTTGTAGCCCACTCTATGTACAAGTATATAACTAGTCTTAATGAAAACTAACACTTAAACATATATTCAAAACATGAAGCATCAAAAACACATATAAAAATCATCATGATAAAAGTCATCATGGAAAACTAAAACATGATTATTATGTAAATTCACATGTATTAGATTCATGATGTACATTATAGCTTAAACTAAAGTGAGAACACTAAGTATGGGTTCATATAAGCATATGTGTCTCAAATACTATACATGTATGTCAAGGATCTAATAAACATGGAATGAACATACTAATCCAATGACAATAAAAACAAGCTATAAACTATGAACATGAAAAGCATGTAAACAATAAATGGGAGTAAAGGATTGTTACCAAAAACGAAGAAGCAACTCTCCTTGTCTCCAAAACATGGTGGTCATCTCCACCAACCTTCCCTTGAAAGTGATGCATCCAATTTGATTTCCTTTAAGTCCGGAACGCATCTACTCAAGGGTGCTATTACTCTCACGTCATGTGAGAGCCCACACCTACATTAAACAAAGGAGGGGTGGTCTTTGGTACCCATTTCTTATTGGGTCCATGGGGGTTAGTACCTTCTCTAACCCAAACAAAATTCTTTGCTAAATTAGGAGTATGTAATCTATCATAACAAAATTTAGCAAGGTGGCCCTTACGTCCACAATGTGTACAAGTGTACACATGAGCATACATGTGAGAAGTGTGTCCGTGAGGAGCATGTGTATGCCGTGTAGGGTGTGCATGAATAGAAGGAACTTGTTTCTTTCGAAACAAAAATTCCAAGCGTGTATGGCCCACTACACATTGGCTCAAAGTGGAGCCCAAACAATCAACACTCTTCTTAAGCATGGATATATCATTGTTAATCAAAGAAGAAGTGTGGCATGCAATAGGTGTTCTAGGTGAAACTACCCTAGCATGGCAAACATGTGCATCCATATTATTTTTCAAAACAATATTTTTCTTTAAACAAATTTCTAATTCTTTTGAAATAAATTCAATTTCATTTTTCAAAGAATGGTTACTTTTAAAACAAAATCAAGTTTTGAAGTTAGAGAATCATTTTTCTTCAACATCTTCACAATCATTTTTATTTTTCAAAATTTATTTTCATTTAAAGCAAGGTTAAGTTGAGATTTTAATGAGTCCCTTTCATTAGCAATCTCATCCTTCTCTTGCAAAACATTGTCAAGTCTAGAATGCAAACATTTATTTTCTTTTTCAATTTCTAGACTTTTCTTTTTCAAAACTTTATACTTTTCTATTAACTTTTCACACACAATAGATAGTTCTTCATTTAAGGCATGGGGATCAACATAATCATTTGAAGAACTAGCACAATCATTACTATCTAGTTGAGTTTTCGATTGTACCTCAAGGGAGTCATTTCCTTGGACCATGAAGCATTGTGGATCGGATTCTCCACTAGATTCCTCCGGTTGATTTGGCACTTGAAGCTTGGAGGTGGTGGTTGTTGTCAACTTGTTCCACACTGCAAAAGCGGAATCAAGATTAGAAACACACATAAGATAATCTTTAGGTAATGTGTTTCTAATAGCCTCTAGGGCTAGTGCATTGGCCCCTATATGATTGCAATCACCAAGATAACATCTCTTGGTGGCCGCAAGGAAAGCATGCAAACCTAGGGTCTTTAGGTACATGGACATCCTATACTTCCAAACATCAATGTTGGAAGGGTCAAAGCTAGGAGGGGTCATGAAGTCCATGGTATAAACTAGATGTGTGCAAACAAGCAAATGCAAATGAGATTAGCAAGCAAATGGATCACTCCTAGGATGTTAAGCCTAAGTATCAGGAGCACTAGCTCTGATACCAATTGAAAAACACCTAGAGGGGGGGGTGAATAGGTGTAAGTGCTAATCTAAGAAACTAAATGCAAACTAAGTGCTCAAAATGCGGAAGCTAATGCAAATGTTGCACAAACTTGATACAATACAACAAGTGTAGCCGAATTCCCCTTGCGAGGCTCTGGACTAACTCCTCTTGATTCCCTTGAAATGGGTTGAGGTGCTATGTGAAGCTCTTGTTGGATGAGTACAAATTAGGCACACACACACAAGCAATCCTAGCAATGTGCACACACAATCAAGCCAAGCAATCAAGGATATAGCAATAAGAGATGCAAGGCATAACACAAGCAATATATGATATGGCAATATGAATAAGATGCAAGGCAACACAAGCAAATATATAATAAGTATGAAATGAATGATGCTTGTATGAAATGAATGATGCTTGCACAAATTAAGGAGAGTAGAGTTGAGAGACAATAGGATCAAACGCAAACACACAAATTTGTTTCGAGGTTCGAGTACCCAACTCTACATCCCCGCCTACACCACCGTGTAGGATTTCCCAATCCACTATAAGGAGTACCAAACTCCTCTCTCAACTTACAAAGCCACCGAGGCTATACAACCACAATCCACCTCTACCGAAGAGGGATACGGCCCGTAGCCAACTACAACAAACACCTCTACCTAAGAGGCTCACAAACCAATCACCCGATCACCTCTACCGAAGAGGGATACAACAAGAATAAGGGTGTACAACTTAGAGGTTTACAACAACAACCTCAAAACTCTCTCTTTCTTTCTTTTTCCACAAAACAAAGATCCTAATAGTTTAGGATAGTATGATATAGCTCAAGTGTGGAATCAAAGTGTTTTTGGAAACAAGCAACAAAGAAAAACTACTTGGGAAATCTCTTGTATAAGATAGAAAATGAAATACCAAATCAAAATCCCAAAACCTAGTTTTCTTTGATTTTTCAAAAACCCAAAACAAATAAAGATGAGAAGTTTTAAAGCCCACAAACTCTTTTTAAAACTCTTTTAAACACTACAGAAAACCAGAATTTTTTCTCTTAAAAACCTTGGCCAAAATCCCCAAAGAGATGGGGTTTATATAGCCCCTAGGAAAAACTAGCCGTTAGGCTGATGTGGCAGTCTGACCAACTGCCGGTCGACCGGCCCGGTCGACCGCCAACGGTCAAAAATGTGACCGTTGGGCAGCAGCGGTCGACCGGTCCGATCAACCGAAAATTCCCGAGAGCAGAGCTCTCAACTCGGTCGACCGGTCCGGTCGACCGACTACATGTGTCGCCAGCGTGCACGATTGTGCACATCGGTCGACCGACCCGGTCGACCGGCCACTTGGTGCGGTCGACCGGTCCGGTCGACCGAACTGGCCTGGCAGGCACAGTGCAGGGTCAGAAAAAAGTGTAAAATATTTTCTAAAAATCTTTTAACACTTCTAAAAAATTCACAAAATTTGTTTTATCATTTTATATTAAAACATACACCTGTGATAAAAATTTCAAGACAATATATCAATCATATCAATTCATTTTTGTGTCTTGCAAATTTTATCAAAAACAAAACCTGTATTTTTGTCAAACTTGATTTTTCCAAAACATGAATAGGATAGTCAAAATAAGTTTGTTTACCAAGTTAAAGCATGTATGTATAAATAGAAAATATCTACTATACATATAACATATGTAAACTTGTTTTGATCAACTATTCATAAAAAACCAAAACTCAATTATAAAACGTGTGTGTTTTGTGCACTTGAGCATATCAACTAAACTAAGCTTTACAAATGGATCTAAAACTCTATCTAAACTAGGATACCTAAGTCTTCTTGTCGATCTTCATCTTCAAGTAGACTTGCTCCAAACACCGTGATTCTCCAAGTGCAAAGGTATGATCTTTAAGCTTTGGCACCGGAATCATCAAGAATAGCTTCTAATCATCTTGTTGAAGCTAATCACCAACTAATATCCTGTTAATGATCTGAAACTTAGAAACACAAGAATATTAGTAAACATAACTACATGAGTGTTGATCATCATCAAAACTAGAGTGGAAGGCCATTGGGCCAACACATTCATTAAACATTCAAGACATAACAACAAATTAGCTTGAAGTAAAGAAGTTGTTCAACAAGTAGCATATGTTTGGTGATCCATCTCCATGTTCCATCAAGGCTCTTGTTCTAGACAAGGCTCTAAATGAGGCACACATGAGTCATATGGAGTTTGAACAAGCATTTACCAAGTGAAAACAACTCTACTTCCTCGGAAAGCAAAAGAAACTCTAACAATGCAAGTATAGAAATTAGCAATCATCCAAAGAGATAGAAGTTAGCTAGGTAAGTTGTTAGCTAGCCATGTAAGAGAGATTTAGCTATCCATTGCACAAGAAACAAAACAACAATTCATGATGTAAAGCAATAGAAGTAAAGCAATAGAAATGCACTAGAAGTAAAACAAGAAAGTAAAGCAAAGTAAAGCAACGTACTAGAGATTGTAAAGAGAAGAATGAAGCTTTGATTAATCCTTGCTTACAAGTAATGTCACCTCCTTGCTTACAAGCTTTCAACAGCACTCTCTTTTCTCTCTTTGACAAAATCTCTGGGAGGAAGAAGAGGGAGACTAAAACCTAGAGAATACTAAAACAAAATACAAGACTTTCCCCTAATTTCTCCTCTCTCTTCTCTCTCTGCTCTCTCGTGCAAGCCCGGTCCTGTATTTATAGGCCTCAGAGAGAAGCATCTAGAGCCCAGGTTGTTGGAAAGAAATCTGGGCCCTAACCACCCTGTAACTGCCGCAGATACGCGGGAAAGCGCGGCAAAATCTTGGCCGTTCAGGCTAATCTTTCTGTTACAGGTCTGTTACAGGTATTTTATCCACATGTATCTTCTAGAAATCTGAGCTGGCGCGTGGATCTCTCTTGATTCTGGATTCAAATTTGGGCTCTCTTTTGGGCTTTGAATTAATTCCCTTTAATTATTGCTAATTAAAGAGAATTTGGGCCTTTCTTATTTAATATATGGACCTGCAAAAAAAAAATAGAGAGAAAAGGATTAAAGATCATATTTTTATTTACAATATGCATGGTATGGAAGCGGTAAAATATGCAAATATGTATAACAATCACACCCCCATACCTAGCTTTTGCTCGTCCTCGAGCAAAACAAGAAAAGAAAAAGAAAGAAAAAGAAAATCCTAACTAGTTTATTACACCACTTTCGTAGGTGACACGATTGCACTGAGCACGTGCAACAAGCCGTTAAACCTCTAGGTTACCCTAGAGGAGGAGTGTTGTCTCCTGAGGGTTTTCAGCGGATTGCACCCACAAAATCCATAAAGAAAAATAAAAGGGTTAATGAAAATTTTGATCCATGTTTTAAAGATTCTCCCTTAAGTTATAGGTTTCAGGTTACTCTAAACTTGTCATTCCTCTCATAAGCGTCTATTTGGAGTTTTGTTTTCAACTTAGGTTAAGATTTTAGGGAAAAGATCAAAAATCGGATTTTGCATCAATCCTAGGATATATACATCTATAAATATGAAGGATCTTTCTTAGACTAAGTTCATTTATTTACTAATATATATAATATTTTTTCTTTTTTTTCTTTTTTTTATATATACAATTTTTATTTATTTACATTTCCTTAGCATCCTTAGGCTTTCTAGTTTACCCTTGTAGCGAATCTCTTACCGATGACTCCCAAACCTGATGGTCTTAGGGCACCAGATGAGAAAACATCCCTCGGGTTTGATGACTCAAGTCAACTAGGCCACGAAGGAATTTAAGGACTTAACCACCTTTAGGCGTGATCGGCAATGCTTCTTGAGGCACGGCTAACCAGCTTAGTTAGTGGCTAAGTATTTATTATTTATTTATGTACATCTTTTTTTTCTCTTTTATATTTTTTTATTATATATATATGTAAATAAAATCACAAAGTCTTTGATTAATCCTTCAATATGTTTAATGTATATATCCTAAAGAAAGAATTAAAATCTAGTAATTTTTCTAATCCTTTATTACTTAACCTAAAAATCTAACAAACTCCGCTTTTCGACTTATAATTCGAAATCTTAGTTTAGAGCTTCCTTAATCCCTAAAGTTAAGTTTGATTCTTTAGACATGGATCAAGAATTTCCTATTTTTTTCTTTTTTTTATTTTCTAAAAGAAAATGAAATCTAACAAGAAAATAGAAAATCTACAAAGAAAGGTAAAATCTAAAAAAAAATAAAAACCTAAAAAGAAACTGAAAATCCTAAAAATAAAAATAAAAGGCCTAAAAAGAAAATGAAAAATCCTATGTTAGCATCTACCCCCCCCATACCTATCTCATACATTGTCCCCAATGTATGCAAGATGAAATGATGCATGAAATAGGTAAAGGATAAATATCACCCCTTTGTCGCTTTGGACCAGCAGTGGTGCTAGGTCCAGTAGACTGTGAACGTCTCAAAGCTGCCTCCATACTGTCTAACCTAGAGGATTGCTCCTCTACCTTCTTTCTAAGACGAACCTGCCCCTTAAAGATTTTCTTCATGCCCTTCCAGATGGTGGACATGAAGGCTCGAGATTCAGATGGGGGGTCCTGCCTCCAAAATTGTGGCTCATCTATTGCCTCTAAGCTTTCCGCCGAAGAAGACTCCACCGGAATATCTTCGGGTTGGACAGTAGGAGTCCAAACCGCATGCAAGCAACCATTATAAGAACTGGTGGGTCTTTCTGCTATAACAAAAACTCGGTCAAAGGTATCAAACACATCGGCTGGTATGAAATGTTTACACAGACGTGTAATCAAGACTGGATGGGAATGCTTGGCACCCAAGTGCGGGAGGAATTAGCAATGATCGCGTGAAAAATGGCCTTATTCAAACAAACCGTGTGTTGTCGAGTCATCAGATCATGAATAATTTGTAACACTGGTCTGTTAAAGGATGTGACATGTTCAAGCCCTAAAATGTTGCGTTGGATCCAACGTCCCACGCAGTACACATTTCTAAAGGTCGTGTTGGCTTTGAGCCCACGATCCTGCTCTATGCAACGAGCACCCATGATTGTCATGTAGTCTATCAATGGCAAAGGGTTGCTATGATGGGGGTGACTTGGGACATGAGTAATTTCCGCAAGAAGAGGAATTGTGACGACGATGTCCCCTAATGGCATATGGACTACAAATTGGTATGTCTCATAACTCACAGATGCATAATCAAGTGCATTATAGAATGTAGTGACTAGTTCAGGGCAGTAATACGCATCAGTTTCATTGATATCGTATACCAGAGAATACCAATTCCATACACGCAAGCGATCAACAAATATGTGCCCATACCCCCCATGATCATTCAGAATTTTTGAAAAGTCTTTCTCCACAAACAAATTCGGAGCCATGTGTAATAATGAAATTTAAAGCAATGGATCTAGAGATGAAAGATCAAACCGCCCCCGGAGTTCGTGGGGGGAAATCCAAAGGCAGATGTGCAGCAGGCACCAGAGACAGAATCTGGAAGAATGAGTACTGTAGATGCCACTAGAAGAAGAAATCGATCGGCGAGAATTTTGCAGAGCTCCAGAGGTGGTAGGAGAGCAGCAGATCTGCGGCTGGATTGAGGAAAATGCGACAAAATGAGGGTTCCAGGGAAGCAGAAAATTTCTGAGAGGTCGGCTCTGGAAGGAAGAGGCAGATCTGAGAGGGATTTGCGTTTGAGGGAGGAGGGGTAGGTGAAGAGAGTATTTATAGGAGGGAAAGAAAAGAAGAGTTCCAATAATAGCCCTAGATCAAAAGTGTATTTACAACCCTAGGAAAAGGAATAGGAAAATGAATGGAATCCTAGGGAAGATAGAATCCTAGGAATTTGAAACTCTGTTAAACACAAAATTCCCTCATTTTTTTTCTTTTTTTTATATTTATTTACAAAAAATGATCCCAAAATGATATGCAAGGAAAACTCGAAAAACTGTACATATGGAATGGTCACAAATAAACTGGGTCGCAAAGACCCAATTCATGAACTTCTTGTGACATGAATTTGTAAGATCACCTAGAGGGGGGGTGAATAGGTGATGGCTAATCTAATGGTCACTTATGAACAAATAATGCGGAATTAAAACTAAGTTGACCAAATTAAACTTCTTTTAATTAAACACTTATGTCTAACACAAGAGTGTTGCCGAATTCCCCTTGCGAGGCTCTGGACAAACTCCTCTAGATTCCCCTTGAATGGGTTGAGGTGCCGCGTTGGCTCTCTTGGTTGAATACTAGTGTTATCAAGCAATCCCACGCAAGTATATAACAATTAAGCACAAGGGAATATCAAGCATGTAATAGTAAAGACAATGTAAGTAATGCAAGATATAAATAAGACAATAAGAGAAAGAGAGCAAGAGATAGCAATCGCAAACACAAGGGTATGTTTCGAGGTTCGAGCACACTTGCTCTACATTCCCGCCTTCGACACACGAAGGATTTCCACTATGTAAGATCCCACCGGATCTCTCCTCGGTGCCGCAACACCTACAAGCTCTCGGACTCCAAAGTCCCTTACACACGCAAGTCCACCGACTCGCCGAGGCCGCACCTCAAACCACCAAGAGTTCACAACCGAACTCTAACCACCAACGAGCACACTTGCCCGTCTCCTCAAATACAAAGGAAATCTCTTTGGTGATCTAACACTTGATCACCAATTACAAACTCACTACAACACTCTCCCTATAGGATAGATATACAATGGAAGCTCAAGTGTAGTGTGAGAAAAAACAAGGAAAGAAAGCTTTGATGGAAAACTCAAGAAAAATCTCTTTTACACTCTTTGATAAAACTCTCCTTTTAATTGGAAGTATTAACTCTAATTTTGTGGAGAAAAACCCTTCAGAAAGACTGGGAAAAACTAGCTCTAAGGTCTCCAAAAATCTTGGCTTAAAACAATGACAAAACCCCCTTTTATAGAGGCCAGAAAAATCTGACCGTTGGGCTCTGTCAGAGCTACCGGTCGACCGGTCCGGTCGACCGGCAACGGTCAAAAATCCGACCGTTGCAGCCTCCGGTCGACCGGCCCGGTCGACCGCGCAACTGGAGAAGAGAGTAAACTCTCTGTCGGTCGACCGGCCCGGTCGACCGATAATTCCCGAGAGCAAAGCTCTCTTAAGCGGTCGACCGATCCGGTCGACCGTCCTCCAGTGCACACAGGCGTGCACGCTGTGCACGTCCGGTCGACCGACCCGGTCGACCGGCCACTGTCAGTTCTGAAAAATCAGAACTGCCAGAACCTGAAAAATTGGGATTAAGGATAGGTCTTTTTGGCTTAATAAAAATCCCATAAATACTTAGAAATTCTACAAAAATAGTTTTATGATATAGAAACATGCTTGCACAAAATCAAGGCATGTTATTGAAGATTTGACTATTTTTGTAACTTGGAAATATTGGCTCATAATAAAAACTGTTTTTCTAAAACAACATGTTTTTCCAAATTTCCATCAAATACAAAAACAAGATACACTTTAAAGCATAGTGTGTGTGGATATGATCCACTACACAATCAGGATGACATATCTAGTTTTTGACATAAAGCACTAAACTTGGTTTTGAAATATCAACATGTTTTTCCAAACTTTCATCAAATACAAAAACAAGATATACTCTAAAGCATAGTGTGTATGGATATGATCCACTACACAATCAAGATGAAATATCTAGTTTTTGACAATAGGCTCTAAGCATGGTTTTGGATATAAGATATGTAAACTATGAAATACCAAAAACCAAATTGTATTTTATCACAAATAAAAATCTTTTCTTAACTAGGAAAATCTTTATGAAAATCATTCTATCAAGAGTTCTATCAAGAGTGTGTGTGTGATATAGACTTGAGCAATCCACCAACTATCTATCCTTTACATTTTAACTAAAACAAACAAAAATCTTATACCTAGACACAAGTCTTCATCTTCTTGAAGTCTTCACTTGAAGTCTTCTCATCTTCTTGACTTGGTCCACACTTGATCCAAAAGCTCCTTGGATCACATCATGCAAGCTCTAAATCTTGACAATATATCCTTTGTTGAGCTTTGCACCTACTAAGATCTTGATAAAGAATCTGTCACTAATTAAACAAGATCATTAGTACTATAACTACATGAGTTGATCATCATCAAAACTAGAGTGATAGGCCTTTGGGCCAACAATCTCCCCCTTTTTGATGATGACAAAACTCATGGAGTTATATATGCATGGATTAAAGTAAAGCTTCAAAGAAGCTCCCCCTTAACTCATGCATACAAAATAAATAATAAATATGATCATGAAGCACATGAATATGGATGCAAATATGGAGATGCAACAAGCATAAATCAAAATCTTTTTACTCCTATTTGCATAAATCAAAACACATATGCATAAATACAAATCTTAATTCCCTTAAGTAAGAAGGACAAATACTTCTCCCCCTTAAGCAAGGAAATCATGCATATATATCAAAACAAAAACACAAATACTTCTCCCCCTTTTTGTCAATCATCAACAAAGGGTTCAAAGTAAAATCAAATCAACAAATTTTCTCCCCCTTTATGTCAAAAATAAAGAAGTCTAGGAGGGGCAATACAAATCAAAAATTTTGAATTTTTTTTTCATCAAAACAAAATCATTAATTCTATTTTATCAAAACAAATTTTGAATTTTCTCTTTGATATCAAATAAAAAATATTGATACTATTTTAAAATCTAATGCATAAGCTTGAAAAATAAGATTTGAATTAAGCTTAGCATTAACAACACATGAAGAATTCGAACTAGTTAAATGAGAGTGTTTAACAACTAGTACGAAATCCTTCTATCAAGGAATAAATCTAAGGATTTTCATGAAATAGCAATGAAACACAAAACACTCAAACACTCTAATCTATAAAGTCCAAATAGTTTCAAAAGAAGTGAGTGTACTAATGTTATGTGAAACATGGCATCATGAAAATGGCAATAAGGTACAATATTCCTTAGAAAATCATAAACATCAAAATCATCTCACACATTTTTTTTTATTAAATCATTAAAAACAAAATCTATATGTCAAGATATATGTATGTTTTGACAATACATGAAATATACATATATATCTCTTAAACTCAAGTGAGTCTATATGAATGGATTGCATTGAAGGCAAAAGACTCAAGAGTTATACATGTATATTTTAAGGTTTGGCAAAATACACATATACATGAAATAAAAGGCATATGATCATAAATCAAATCCAAAAGGTGAACATAAGTTTAAATATGTATGAATCATCAAAACTAAGCAATACAAGTACATCTCAAGGGTTCAAATAAGCATTTAAGCACACTTACTAATAGATCTTTTTGAGGCCCATGATATGTTCAAGTATAAATCCTAGTGTTGACAAAAACTAACATATAAACTAATATTCAAATCATGAAGCATTAAATTTTAAGAAAAATTGAATCATGTGACAATCTCAAAAACTATTTGAAGAATACATAACTAGTATAAATTGTTTTTGAAAACTAGTTAAAGATCCTTCAAATATGTCAAATCATATGTTTTTCATGAATGAGACTAAGTACATAAAAATCCAAGCACTCATAGTCCATAAGGCTCATAAATATATTTTTGAATAAAAGATGAGTGTTCAAAGGTTATGTAAATAGCATTTTCATGAAAGTAGTCATTCAAGCTCAAAAAGATCATAAATCACATTTTGTTTTACACATGTTTTAATCTTTAATACAAATCAAAAACATGAAAAATCATCAATTTTTTATTATTTATTTAAATACTAATCTTCATGGTATATGTATGATTTATCCAATTCTAACAATATGCATACATATCCCAAATCTAAAAGAGTCCAATATATATTGCATGAAGGCAAATGACTCAAGGGTATACATGTATATTTATTAGATTTGAATTAAACACACATATACATGAAGTAAAATCAAAGATAGGCATAACAAGTATAAATGACCGAATCATCAAAACTAGCCTATACACATGCATATAGTGGACACAAATGAGCATGAAGTTCAAATATATATGAGTCAATTGTAGTTCACTATTTGTACATGTATAATACAAGTTTTGATAGAAACTACACTTAAACTAGTATATACCCCATGAAGCACCAAAAATATCTTAAAATATGAACATGCTATGAATATTATGAATGAACAAGCATGTACATAAATGAAATAGGAGTTTAGAAATTGTTACCAACTCCAAAGCTCCTAGCATGGTGGTTGATCCACCAAAGCTCCTTGATAGCAATGCAACCCAAAAGTATGTCCATCATGTCCAAGTGCATCCACTACCAAGGTACCATCCCTCTCACGTTTTGTGAGAGCCCTCACCTACATCACAAGCAAAAGGTGGGGGTTTTGGTACCCATATTTTCTTGGGTCCTTTGGGGTTAACTTTATTATAAGGAACCCAAAATCCTTTAGACATAGCAAAATATAAGTTATGCTTCTTATCAAAACAATATTTTGCTAAATGGCCTTTGCGACCACAATGTGTACAAGTGTACACCCTATCATGATGCTTATGAGTGTGATTGTGATCGTGATGTGCAACATAAGCATGAGCATGATGTGTATGTGCATGAGCATGGGGAACTTGTTTCTTTTGAAACAAAGATTCCAACTTAGAATGATTGAATGCACATGTGCTCAAATTAGAGCTCAAATTTTCTATCTTATTTTTCAAATTCTTAATCTCATTAGTTGTGGCATGTAAAGCATGGTGAGATAAAGAATCATTTTTCTTTTTCTTTTGAAAAACATTATCCTTTTCTTTTTCAACAAATTTTCTTTTTAAAGATTTATTTTCTTGAAAAACGATTTCCTTTTGTTTTTCCACCAAATCAATCTTATCCTTCAAAATAGTGTTCCCTTCACATAAATCATTTAATTTTGAAATAAGGAAACATTCTCATTTTTCAAAACTTTATTTTCTTTTTCTAAACATGCAAGTTTATTTCTAAAAGAATCATTTTCTACATGCATGCAATCAATGTTCTTTTTCAAATTCTTGTTATCTTTTCCAAGCATGCAATGTTATCTCTAAAAGAGTCATGTTCTACATGCATGCAAGCAATATCCTTTTTCAAATTTTATTTTCCTTTTTAATTATGTCATATCTCTCAAGCAATAATTGGCAAAATGAATTTAGCTCATCATATGACATAGTAGCATCCTCATCCTCGGATTCGGAAGTTACCTCAAGGGGGTTATCCCCTTGGACCATGTAGCACTTGTTGGAGGTGTTGCTTCCAATATCCGAATCGCTCCCGGCATAATATAGATCCCTTTCGCCAAGGGAGGTGATGATGTTCCAAGCTACAAAAGCCGATTCAACATTAGAAACCCTAGATAAATAATCATCATTTAGGGTTGACTTGATAGCATGAAGGGCTTTTGCATTAGCCGTAATATTCTTACCATTTAGCAATATTCTTTATTAGTTGTGGCAAGATATACACTAAGGCCAAGTCCTTTGAGGAACAAAGACATCTTAACCTTCCAAATTTGGATGTTAAGAATGTCAAAGGTGGGTGGTGACATGAAGTCCATAGTGTGTGTACAAATCTTGTGATTAGCCTAAAAGAGGATCTTTAACTCTTAGGTTGTTAGACCCAATATCAAGAGCACTAGCTCTGATACCAATTGTAAGATCACCTAGAGGGGGGGTGAATAGGTGATGGCTAATCTAATGGTCACTTATGAACAAATAATGCGGAATTAAAACTAAGTTGACCAAATTAAACTTCTTTTAATTAAACACTTATGTATAACACAAGAGTGTTGCCGAATTCCCCTTGCGAGGCTCTGGACAAACTCCTCTAGATTCCCCTTGAATGGGTTGAGGTGCCGCGTTGGCTCTCTTGGTTGAATACTAGTGTTATCAAGCAATCCCACGCAAGTATATAACAATTAAGCACAAGGGAATATCAAGCATGTAATAGTAAAGATAATGTAAGTAATGCAAGATATAAATAAGACAATAAGAGAAAGAGAGCAAGAGATAGCAATCGCAAACACAAGGGTATGTTTCGAGGTTCGAGCACACTTGCTCTACATCCCCGCCTTCGACACACGAAGGATTTCCACTATGTAAGATCCCACCGGATCTCTCCTCGTGCCGCAACACCTACAAGCTCTCGGACTCCAAAGTCCCTTACACACGCAAGTCCACCGACTCGCCGAGGCCGCACCTCAAACCACCAAGAGTTCACAACCGAACTCTAACCACCAACGAGCACACTTGCCCGTCTCCTCAAATACAAAGGAAATCTCTTTGGTGATCTAACACTTGATCACCAATTACAAACTCACTACAACACTCTCCCTATAGGATAGATATACAATGGAAGCTCAAGTGTAGTGTGAGAAAAACAAGGAAAGAAAGCTTTGATGGAAAACTCAAGAAAAATCTCTTTTACACTCTTTGATAAAACTCTCCTTTTAATTGGAAGTAATAACTCTAATTTTGTGGAGAAAAACCCTTCAGAAAGACTGGGAAAAACTAGCTCTAAGGTCTCCAAAAATCTTGGCTTAAAACAATGACAAAAACCCCCTTTTATAGAGGCCAGAAAAATCTGACCGTTGGGCTCTGTCAGAGCTACCGGTCGACCGGTCCGGTCGACCGGCAACGGTCAAAAATCCGACCGTTGCAGCCTCCGGTCGACCGGCCCGGTCGACCGCGCAACTGGAGAAGAGAGTAAACTCTCTGTCGGTCGACCGGCCCGGTCGACCGATAATTCCCGAGAGCAAAGCTCTCTTAAGCGGTCGACCGATCCGGTCGACCGTCCTCCAGTGCACACAGGCGTGCACGCTGTGCACGTCCGGTCGACCGACCCGGTCGACCGGCCACTGTCAGTTCTGAAAAATCAGAACTGCCAGAACCTGAAAAATTGGGATTAAGGATAGGTCTTTTTGGCTTAATAAAAATCCCATAAATACTTAGAAATTCTACAAAAATAGTTTTATGATATAGAAACATGCTTGCACAAAATCAAGGCATGTTATTGAAGATTTGACTATTTTTGTAACTTGGAAATATTGGCTCATAATAAAAACTGTTTTTCTAAAACAACATGTTTTTCCAAATTTCCATCAAATACAAAAACAAGATACACTTTAAAGCATAGTGTGTGTGGATATGATCCACTACACAATCAAGATGACATATCTAGTTTTTGACATAAAGCACTAAACTTGGTTTTGAAATATCAACATGTTTTTCCAAACTTTCATCAAATACAAAAACAAGATATACTCTAAAAGCATAGTGTGTATGGATATGATCCACTACACAATCAAGATGAAATATCTAGTTTTTGACAATAGGCTCTAAGCATGGTTTTGGATATAAGATATGTAAACTATGAAATACCAAAAACCAAATTGTATTTTATCACAAATAAAAATCTTTTCTTAACTAGGAAAATCTTTTATGAAAATCATTCTATCAAGAGTTCTATCAAGAGTGTGTGTGTGATATAGACTTGAGCAATCCACCAACTATCTATCCTTTACATTTTAACTAAAACAAACAAAAATCTTATACCTAGACACAAGTCTTCATCTTCTTGAAGTCTTCACTTGAAGTCTTCTCATCTTCTTGACTTGGTCCACACTTGATCCAAAAGCTCCTTGGATCACATCATGCAAGCTCTAAATCTTGACAATATATCCTTTGTTGAGCTTTGCACCTACTAAGATCTTGATAAAGAATCTGTCACTAATTAAACAAGATCATTAGTACTATAACTACATGAGTTGATCATCATCAAAACTAGAGTGATAGGCCTTTGGGCCAACAGAATTCAGTGGTAAGGAATGGCTTTAAACGTTGACCGTTCACAGTGAATTTATTGCCATTATTTGGGTCAAGAATCTCAATCGTACCGTGTGGGAAGACATTTTGAACAATGAATGGCCCTGACCACCTGGTTCTCAATTTACTAGGAAAAAGGTGGAGTCGTGAATTGTACAACAGAACCTTTTGTCCAGAGACAAAAATTTTTCTGTGAATGGATCTATCATGAAAAAGTTTGGTTCTGTGTTTGGTGATCCGAGCATTGTCATATACCTCGTTTCTTAGCTCTTCTAGCTCGGATATCTGCAACTTCCTTAAAGCACCGGCTTTATCCAAATCCAAATTTAGCTGCTTTAAAGCCCACATAGCTCGTGTTCTAACTCCACAGGCAAGTGACAAGGTTTTCCAAATATAACTCGATATGGAGACATACCGAGGACAGTTTTGTAAGCGGTCCTGTATGCCCATAAAGCATCAGTGAGTTTGATGGACCAGTCTTTACGATTCTGTCCCACAGTTTTCTCCAAAATGAGTTTTATTTGTCTATTCGTGACTTCTACTTGCCCGTTGGTTTGAGGATGGTATGCCGTGGATAGTTTGTGAGAAATAGAATATTTGCGCATCAGAGCTTCAAAAGCCCGATTGCAAAAATGACTCCCATTATCACTTATTATCGCACGGGGGCTCCGAAGCGAGAGATGATATTCTCTTGTAAAAACTTGATAACAACTTGGTTGTCATTTGTCTTTGTTGGAATTGCTTCATCCCATTTCGGAACATAATCTACGGCTACCAAAATGTATTGGTTACCATAGGACAGAGGAAAGGGTCCCATAAAGTCGATGCCCCAGAGGTCAAAAATTTCAACTTCTAAGATGGGTGTGAGGGGCATCATGTCTCTCTGTGTAATTCTACCCGTCATTTGACACCTATCACAGAGTTTGCAGAAAGTGTATGCATCTTTAAAGAGAGTGGGCCAGTAAAATTCACTCTGAAGTACTTTCTCAGCAGTTTTTCGTGGACCAAAATGTCCACCGCAAGCTAACTTGTGACAAAATGTCAAAACACTCTGATGTTCATCTTCAGGAAGGCACCTACGTATTATCTGGTCAGGACAATATTTGAATAAATATGGTTCATCCCAAAAGAAGAACCGCATTTGACGCATGAAACAGTGTTTTTCCTGACTTGACCAATGAGAAGGTATTTGCCTGATAGCAAGGTAATTCACTATGTCTGCATACCAAGGCTCTCCACACATCACAAAAATGTGTTCGTCAGGAAAATCGTCATTAATCGGTATTCTCTCCTTAGGTTCATTTGGGATTCTAGACAAGTGATCAGCTACCACATTCTCAACGCCCTTTTTATCTTTAATCTCCAGATCAAACTCTTGCAAAAGAAGTATCCATCTAATAAGTCTTGCATTTGCATCTTTCTTTTGTATTAAGTATTTTAGGGCGGAGTGATCAGTAAAAATTATCGTCCTGGACCCTAGCAGATATTGGCGAAATTTCTCTAACGCAAAGACAACCGCTAAAAATTCCTTTTCAGTAGTTGTATAATTGAGTTGGGCTTCATTCAGCGTTCTGCTAGCATAATAGATTACGTGTTGCCTAGTATCAATACGCTGCCCTAAAACAGTGCCGATAGCAAAGTCCGAGGCATCACACATAATCTCAAAAGGCTTGGTCCAATCTGGTGCAGAAATGATCGGTGCTGAGACAAGTCTACTCTTAAGCTCCTTCCATGATTTTTGACATTCCTCATCAAATATAAAGGGTCATCCTTTCCTAAGAGATTTGTCAAAGGTCTTGCAATGTTGCTAAACCCTTGAATAAATCGTCTATAGAAGCCGGCGTGCCCTAAAAATGACCTAATGTCCTTTAAGCATGTTGGTTCAGTGAGCTTCGTTATGACTTCCACTTTAGACTTATCCACCTCAATTCCTATACGTGAAACCTTGTGCCCAAGAACAATTTCTTGCTTGACCATAAAGTGACACTTTTCCCAGTTAAGTGTCAAATTTTTCTCCATACAGCGTTGTAAAACCAGCTTCAAATGGTACAAGCATTGCTCAAAGGAATCCCCATAAATCGAAAAATCATCCATGAAAATTTCCAGAAATTTCTCCACCATATCTGAAAAAAGGCTCAGCATGCAATGTTGAAACGTTGCGGGAGCATTGCATAGGCCGAAGGGCATCCTTCGGTATGCAAATGTTCCAAAAGGACAGGTGAAGGTAGTTTTATCTTGATCCTCGGGAGCGATTGGGATTTGATTATATCCTGAATATCCATCCAGGAAACAATAGTATTCATGTCCCGCCAATCTTTCAAGCATTTGATCAATGAATGGAAGAGGAAAGTGGTCTTTACGTGTGGCAGTGTTCAACTTTCTATAATCAATACAAACTCGAATCTTCGTTGGAAGACGTGTTTGTATCAATTCTTTATTCTCATTTTCCACCACAGTAAATCCAGCTTTCTTAGGCACAGCGTGAACTGGACTAACCCACTGACTATCGGATATGGGATAGATAATCCCATTGTCTAATAGCTTCAAGATCTCGTCTCTAACAGCTTCCTGCATTATTGGGTTCAGTCTACGCTGTGGGTCTCGTTTTGGCTTGGCATCTTCCGTCAAATGAATCCTATGTTGAACTATGGAAGGACTAATCCCCTTAATATCAGCCATGGTCCAACCAATGGCTTCTCTATTTTCCTTTAACACAGTCAGAAGATCCTCTTCTTGTTATTTAGTGAGATTGGATGCAATTATTACAGGAAAGGATTCCTTCTCATCCAAGTACTTGTACTTGAGATGGTCGGGAAGAACCTTAAGCTTAGAAGAAGGGACAGGATCTATCACTGGTTGTTCATGGTGCAAAGGAAGAAGAGGGGTGGAATTAGTGGCCCGTTCAACATTTGATTCAACAATCTGATCAAGGTTGAAGTCATCAGACTCCAACTCAAATTCCTCTTCAGACTCATACTCAACCTCCTCAACATGTTCACTAGTTAAACCCTCTATCAAGTTCACTTCGAAAGAATCATTGTCCAAATCCTAGGCTGCTTTCCCAGATGGAAAACATTCACCTCCTTTGTCATATCTCCGAATGTTAGACGCATTGAGCCATTTCTGCAGTTGATGATCGCATTTGCGGTGGCTAAGAAAGGACGTCCGAGAATGACAGGTGTCTGTGCTCTGTGATTTTGTACGGGCTGTGTTTCTAGAACGACAAAGTCTACGGGGTAAATGAATTCTCCGACCCGTATTAAAACATCTGAAATCTCCCCCTTGGGAATCTTTACAGAGCGGTCAGCCAACTGTATCGTCATTTGGGTCGGGCGAAGGTTGCCTAACCCTAACTGCTGATACACGGAAAAGGGAAGAAGATTTATGCTCGCGCCCAAGTCAAGCAAAGCCCTATTTATGGTGGTCTGCCCTATGATGCAAGAAATGGTTGGGCTCCCTGGGTCTTTGTATTTCACAGGGATCGGACCATTGAGCAGTTTGGAAGCCAAGAAGACTTTTTTAGGGACATTTGCTTTTCTCTTTTTGGTACACATTTCTTTTAAAAATTTGGCGTAGGATGGGACTTGTTGTATGGCATCAAGGAGAGGGACATTGATTTGTACTTGGTTGAATATCTCTCTTATCTTCTCCATGTGAGCATTCATCTTATGATTTGTGAGCCTATTTGGGAATGGTACAACAGGCTTGTATGTTTGCTCATCAACTTTTTCTTTTCCTTTGGACTGAGAAGTGGATGGTTGTGTGCTTGATGAAGGATTGTCTTGAATTGGTTGGATTGGAACAGAAGGTGGTGGTCTTGACACAGATTTGGGAGGCTGATTTGAAACCTTATTATCTACATGCTTCCCAGATCTAAGGATTTGAATAGCTTGACATTGGCTGGGGCCCAAGTCTTCAACTTCATGCAGAGGAAAATGGGTCTTGGGATTTGGCACTGGTTGGCTAGGTAGCATTCCTTTTTGTCGTTCAGTCAGAGAATTAGCCAACTGCCCTATCTGAATTTGCAATTTGTTCATGTCCTGCTGCTGATTATTCATCATTGAAGCTTGGGTCTTAGATAAGGTCTCTATCATTTTCTCCAAATCAGAAATTCTCTTGTCTGAAGGGTTTGGTGGTGGATGATGCTGATACTGGGGCTGAAAATTTGCTTGGTAAGGCACAGGATTTTGATATGACTGGAATCTTGGTGGACTTTGGTATGAACAGACATTTGGTAGGTTCTGGTGGTAAGTCGGTGGATGAGACTGAGCAGGGTATTGTTGTGGAAATGGTTGTCTCGGCTGCTCAGGACCAGACTGACTCCAAGAAAAGTTAGGATGGTTTCGCCATCCTGGATTATATGTTTTGGAGTAAGGATTGTAAGTGGGTCTGGTGTATGCGGCATTCGTACTCTCCTGAAACATTTGAGTTTGATATACTGGACACTCCTCAAACAGATGATTCAGATCATGGCAATAGGTACAACCCGGATTAACCACAGGTGATGGGTTGACCTGATTAACAGCAGAATTTTTCCTAGACTCTAGCAATTCAATCCTCTTCATCAATTGTGTTATTTTAGCTTCTGCAGCTATTGAGGATTCTATGGAGTGTAAACCTGTTCTGGAAGTTGTGGGTGTGGGTTTCTCAGTACATGACTCCCACTGGACTGTCTTTTCAGCTAGGGCTTCAAAAAGATCCCAACCCTGATCTTCATCCTTCTTTAAGAATTCTCCTTGGCACATGGTTTCAAGGAGTGTCTTAGTCTGATAATCGAGTCCATCATAGATAATCTGGCACTGGCGCCATTTTTCTATACCGTGATGGGGACACAGGGCTATTAGGTCTTTAAAACGCTCAAAGTACTTCCAGAATGGTTCATTGGCTTCTTGTTTGAATTGCATTATATTTTTCCTCATAAGGGCTGTCTTATGGATAGGATAAAACTTTTTAAGAAAGACCTTAACAAAATCATCCCATGAAGAAATTGAGCTGACAGGGAGATTATAAAGCCACTTCTTAGTAATATCCTTAAGTGCGAAAGGTATAAACCTAAGTCTGACAGCATCCTCGGTTAACTGGGAAATTCTCATCATAAGGCATACTTCTTCAAACTCTCGGATGAAGAAGTACGCATCCTCAGATTCTAGGCCATGGAATCGTGGAAGAGTGTTTATGAACTGGGGCTTCAACTCAAAGTTATTTCCATTGGTGTTTGGGAGGAGAATGCAAGATGGAAGTGATGTGTGAATCGGGTAGAACTTGTCTTGCAACGAAACGTTGTTGGTCATGATTGGAATTGTGTCGAGTGGAGGTGTATGTGCTAGTGTAGAAATTCTCACAAGCCTAGCAGAATTCGGATCTCAATACCACTCTTGCATACAATTACACAATCAACGTACACCGATCACACAGGCGAAAAATGAAAAATAACAAACAAGAAAAAAGAAAAATCAATCCAAGCTATCTAGGTTTCCTGGACCTAGACGACTCCTAACTGATTAGATCGTCCACAGGAGGTTTAGTGTAGACTTTGACTATAAGTGAATCAGCCAGGGAAGGTCAAGGTTGGTGGGAGGTTTTCCGTCAGAGACGTTCCTTAATTAAGTAACCAGCAACCTTCGGGCTTTCGGCCCTCAATCCCTTTCCTAGACACTGATTTTACAAAAGTCAATTTCCAACACTTTTCCCCCTTAGGATAATCTCCTAAGTGAGTCCGGATGTCCCTAGGGCCAGCGTCTAGCAGTTTTTATTTAGAAGCTTAGGATTGTGAGTGCTTGGGAAAATGATTGGGAAAATGATTTGTGGGCTAAGGAAAGGGTGAAAAAAATCCCCACCTTATCTTTTATGGGTAATGCCCTTAAAGTTGATTTGTGCAAGTGTACGATATAACAAACAAGGTTCACTCAAAGCGCAATTAAATCAAACAAAGAGTGAGTCCTAGTCAATATGCGATGCGTACGTACCTTGCCTCCAGCACTCTTCAACAGTAAAAGTAAAGGAATTGAAAGACACGTGCCTAGAATGCAAATGTCTAAACAATTTTTTTAACTTTGCAACAAAATTTTTTACTGTTGATTATTAGCAGATATATGGTGAAGCATACAAGAATTTAATTATTGCAGCAGCTGTATTTTGCAGAGCAAGCAACCCTGCAGAAAGTTGGTCAGTAGTCAACTCCTCCTTGCCGCAATTCTGAGGCAAAAGCCGTGAATCTGCGGCAATTCAGAGGGCTTCTGGTTTCTGCTTTTGAGAGCAGAAGCCCAGAGCCACTTATATGTTTCTGCAATGCAAATTTTCCTGTTTTCTTCACCCGTAACCTGCAACAGAGAAGAAGATTCGTTTAGTTTCTCACTTGAAATCAAAAACTGTTGCTCTCCCCGGCAACGGCGCCAAAAATTGATTGGGAAAGGATAGTGTGAAGTTTTTGCACAAGTATTATGTAAAAGAGGAAAGGTTTAGAGTCAACCTTTAGTGCTTGATCAATTCACAATGTAGTTAATATGATTGATGTATCCTTTCCAATCTCCGTTATAGCAATGGCTATACCGGGTCGATCCTCGAGGAGAGCTCACGATGGAAGTTTTACGGTCCGTAGTGAAGAAAAGAAAACGAAGATTCTTCTTTGTATTTACACAAATGCAAGAAGCATGGAAAAGAAAATAAAAGAATTGGTGGATTTGTGCATAATGGAAAAGAATTCAAAAGAACTTTGGAAAGTGTATTGCTAAGAAAGAAAGCTATTGAAGAATTCTTTGAAGAAAACTTTAGATGAGAAAGGCCATGGCTAGCTAACTTTACCACTTAGCTAACTTACTAAGCTCAATGGTGATGCTTGATTGCCTCATGTTGATTCATTGGCAATAGAGATTACTTTGCTTGTTTGTTCAAGTACTTTACCGTTTGGAAGATGAGTGTCCCTTTAGGTCTTAACTTGTAGCCTCATTGATTCATTGGCTCTCAAGATAGATTTTCAATAATGAACTCTAGGAGTGACACTCAATGGATGTTAAGGAAGAAGATACAACATTCATTAAACATTCAAGACATAACAACAAATTAGCTTGAAGTAAAGAAGTTGTTCTACAAGTAGCATATGTTTGGTGATCCATCTCCATGTTCCATCAAGGCTCTTGTTCTAGACAAGGCTCTAAATGAGGCACACATGAGTCATATGGAGTTTGAACAAGCATTTACCAAGTGAAAACAACTCTACTTCCTCGGAAAGCAAAAGAAACTCTAACAATGCAAGTATAGAAATTAGCAATCATCCAAAGAGATAGAAGTTAGCTAGGTAAGTTGTTAGCTAGCCATGTAAGAGAGATTTAGCTATCCATTGCACAAGAAACAAAACAACAATTCATGATGTAAAGCAATAGAAGTAAAGCAATAGAAATGCACTAGAAGTAAAACAAGAAAGTAAAGCAAAGTAAAGCAACGTACTAGAGATTGTAAAGAAGAATGAAGCTTTGATTAATCCTTGCTTACAAGTAATGTCACCTCCTTGCTTACAAGCTTTCAACAGCACTCTCTTTTCTCTCTTTGACAAAATCTCTGGGAGGAAGAAGAGGGAGACTAAAACCTAGAGAATACTAAAACAAAATACAAGACTTTCCCCTAATTTCTCCTCTCTCTTCTCTCTCTGCTCTCTCATGCAAGCCCTGGTCCTGTATTTATAGGCCTCAGAGAGAAGCATCTAGAGCCCAGGTTGTTGGAGAGAAATCTGGGCCCCAACCACCCTGTAACTGCCGCAGATACGCGGGAAAGCACGGCAAAATCTTGGTCGTTCAGGCCAATCTTTCTGTTACAGGTCTGTTATAGGTAGTTTATCTACGTGTATCTTCTAGAAATCTGAGCTGGCGCGTGGATCTCTCTTGATTCTGGATTCAAATTTGGGCTCTCTTTTGGGCTTTGAATTAATTCCCTTTAATTATTGCTAATTAAAGAGAATTTGGGCCTTTTCTTATTTAATATATGGACCTGCAAAAAAAATAGAGAGAAAAGGATTAAAGATCATATTTTTATTTACAATATGCATGGTATGGAAGCGGTAAAATATGCAAATATGTATAACAATCACAGACCCTGGATCAACCTATATCCTGTCAATACATGTCGAGCCCATGTATCCAGTAAAATACAACGGTCGATCATGTTTATTGTCTTTGAGGGGCATGTCCTCAGCAGTGAAGGTGATGGCAGGCATTTTTAATTGTACATGATGACATTTAGGGCACAAGGGTAGAGTGTCATTTTTAGAGGCCTCCGGGATATGTATCAGAAATGATTCTGAATTAGCCAGTGTATCCTCGAGTGCCTCTCTTGTCTCCTTCGAGAGGCGAAGCAGCTCATGTATAGTGATCCAAGCTGAAATATTAACTAGCTGTGCAAATATATCAAAGCGGAAAGGGGCATCAAGTCTCGACCTGAAGTTTTCTTCAATACTCAGTTAAATCGGACATTTTTTTGCTTTTCTTTCCTGGTGTTGGAGCTGAAGCTGGAACATGTACTTCCCCTGATGTCGTTGGTTGCTGCGTCTTGTCAGTAGTTTTCTCGCACTGTCTCAGGTATGATTTCCTAGACTGAGTACCCTATTGGTTGAGGTGCAGCATCGTGCTGTCAAAGCATGCTTCTCATCTTCAGAGTCACTGAGAGAAGCTACTGTTATATTATCATAATCTGACAGGACAGAGACAACATTGCAGGAGTTTCCCTTTGGTTTGAGTTTATTTAAGTTCTATTGTTCATCTTTGGCAAGATCTGGGTGCACCCACATGATTTTCCCGTTGTTCAATATCAATGGAATGAGACCTTTAGCCTCCTGCTGCTGTGCTGAAGGATTACTTACCTCCAGTCGTGCCTCTGGGGCTAGAGCATTTCTGTCGGCGACAGTTATCTTTGAAAAAGTGCTAAACTCAAGAGTCATTATGTTCGCAGTGACTTTCTTTGTTTTGACTTTAAAGTCAGAACTCCAGCATCGACTAGAGCCTGAATTTTGTCCTTGAGGACAAAGTATTTGTTGGTAGGATGATGAACCATCCTATGAAAGAGGCAATAGTTGGGATCGTTCGTACGACCCACTTCATTAGAGCATCAAACCTCTATAAGCTTCAACTTGACGCCCTTTTAGAGCAAGTGAAAAATGATAACCACCTGCTCATCTTTAAAGGAGTACTGTTTTGAAGAAAACTTGAACTCTTGATTACCGGCGCCACTTTTTTTGGTTTTCAAAGGAGTTTCTCTTGACAACTCCACAGACATGATTTCTTTCCCTTTAGATTGGGAAGACTGTGCTATTTCGCCACGTTCTCTGTTGTTCACACCCAATTTCCCTTTAGGCATAGAAGGCTCAAACTTTTTAGCGACTTCTCGCCTATTTCAGCTTGCTCAATAAGCTCTTTTCAAGTGTGGGTCTTAATAGCCCCCATGTGGATCTCTACTTAGTCCAGAAAGTTGTGCTTACATGTCTGTAATAACATAGGCAATAACATCCCTGCTAGACACATCAGAGATAGATTCCTGAATCTTTCAATGTAATCATGGACCGATTTTCTCTTTTGCACTGCGAAAAGGAGTTTATCCTTGGTTACCTCGGTGTCATCCTCATAGAAGCGAGAAAGGAACCGAGTCTCCAAATTGATCTAAGAATTGATGGAACCCAGTGGAAGGCTTCTGAACCAATCGAAGGCCACTCCTTTGAGAGTACCGATAAATAATTTGGCCATGATGGCATCATTATCTATTACATTACCAGTCTAGGACCGGAAGTAATAGATATGTTGTTCCGGCGAACTCTTACCATTATACGTATGTAATGTAGCTGACTTGAATTTCGGCAAGTGTGGCACCAAATCCCATTCAAGTGGGAAAGGGTGAGTCATACCTATCTTCTTCAGCTCATCCCTCTGGGGTAGAGATGCAATCTGAGTTTGGATGCCTTTAATGATCTCAGTATCGATTGAAAAACTTTCCTTCGACTTCTTAGTCTTAGGACGTTCATCATCATTATGTTCCTCCTCATTATGATTGCTCCTAGTGTCATTGTTATTCCGGTTGGTCAGGAGCTGAGCTAGCATCTATTGAATATTGTCCAAAGCTTCTTGTTGTGCCTGGAAGTTTGTTCTTGAGCCTCCATCCATTGGCGAAGATCATCATTGCTGTTGTCGGCCATGTTAGCCGACACTGCCTGTTTGTACAAAGCTGATTGTTACTAAAGAGGCATATCTACTAGCTTCTCCCTCATCATCAGACCATTGGAAGAGACTTTTCAGTGGTTATGGTGACATCACCCCAGTTGAAGAGGACAGTTGTTCATAATTATAGGGTATTGTTACCCTGGATTTTGTGCCTCAGAATGCACCCTCTTGCCCCACCAAGACTTGGCCAAAACTAGGGCTATAGTCTGAATTTGGAGAACTGAATGAAGGAGAATTAGTAGCACGTCTCCTTCGTCTAGCCCTGAGCGATTTGCGTCCCTTTCCTATCATGTTGACGGATGATAAGGGAAGATCTGAAACATTTCGTGCTTTGTTCTTTTACTGAGATTTCACAGGGGCTTGAATCGATAGTCAGTTGAGAATCGACTGTAGGGCTGGAAGAGTGGCGGGGACTGGCCCCATTTGGCAATGGACTTAATGGACCATCACCAACTGGCACCCTACTTGTTCACAGCGGGAGGGAGAGGTATGGCTTAGTTCTTCATAACAGAACTTCCGTTTGTTAATTAAAAACTCTCGCAAATCAAGGTTAACCGAGCTTAAGCGATCTAGCACAGAGACTCGCGGAGATCGTGTACTAGGCTGTTTGAGTTGGGGAGCTCTAGTGAAGCTTCTCTTTTTAATTACAGGTGAAATTAAACTACTTCATCTGTAGCATTAGCTTCGCTCGACGAAGCTAATCTTTTAGCTCTGCCCCCAAGTGCAAGCTTAGCGCTAGGGAGCGAAACTGTGGTAGCTTCACTTTTAGCACACAGTAGCACTTTGATCTTTGCATTGTGGCGAAGGTGATTAGCACTACACGATGCTTTAGTTCTAGCCTTGCGGCTAGGGACTTTATTAGTACCCTTAGGTGCTGAAGCTGCATAAGCAACGCTATCAGCACTTGGGGGTACGCCCTTAACTTCGCTCAAAGGAGCGAAGTTAGCACTGGAAACAAGCGCTTTCTGATTAGGCGAAGCCAATGAAGCTTCGCGTCTAACTTTGCATTGTGCGCCCAATTCTGCCTCATGGCTAAGGGACTTTGAGCGCCCCGTGCTGAAGCTACATGCACAACGCCATCAACACTTAAAGGCGCTTTGCCTTTTTCTTCACGTGAGAGGCGAGGTTGAGCTTCAACTTCGCCTAAAGCCTCGTACAGAGAGGCTCTTGGCTTCGCCCTCCAAATTTGCTTACTCTGAGCGGTCCTAGGTTCGCGTGGAACCTATAGAACCTGCTTGGCTTTGCATAAGCCACCATGTTGACATGAAGTCAACTTAGCTTTGGTTGAGGCTGAAGGGAATTGGAGTGAGGTTCGCTTAACCGCGCATGTGGCTGGCATAGGCTTGGACACGCCTCAATCGGAGCTGTTTTTTTGATCTGTAGCCGGTAGAGCTTTAGCTACGG
This sequence comes from Agave tequilana, assembly GCA_038442645.1. Lineage (NCBI taxonomy): Eukaryota > Viridiplantae > Streptophyta > Magnoliopsida > Asparagales > Asparagaceae > Agave > Agave tequilana. Next base: position 90,760 of record JAVJIF010002948.1, read on the forward strand.
AGACCCTCCTAATGGAATCCTGGATCAGACCAGAGAGGAGTTCCTTGAACTTCTCTTCGTAAAAGTGGATGACCAAATTTTTGACGATGATGGGTTCAGCACCATGACCATTGCATTACGACATCATCTCTTTATTGCGAAAGAAGACATTACTCCCCAGTAGAGTCGCAATCCTGTCTTCCATTGAAAATCAATGTAGGGAAAACTTAAAAAAAGAATTGAGGAGCAAAATTATAAGTAATTCTTTACAAAAAGAAAATACAAGTAGATCTCCTCTGAGATTTCTGGAGAAGTATACAGGTGGGAATCTGAAAAGCGCGCGATCACTTTATCCCATTGACAATGCAATCGGCAGGATGTTCAAGCCTTCTCGGGGGGATTTCCTTCTCACCTGGTTCTAAAGATGAAAAACTTTAGAAGAGAGTTAAATCTAAGAGAAAACCTTTGACTAAGGGTCTCTTAGATCTCTGAAATTTTTCAGCCCCTGCTTCATCTTGCGAGGGGCTATTTATAGCCAAACAAGAGTGTAACCGCCCCCTTGAATTCAGCAAGGCTGAATCAGCCTATTACCTTCACGCCAGGCTTGATATAGCCTCCCGGCAAAGCTAAGAAGGAGCTTCCAGCGAAGTTAGGGTGTTGGAACCCGCTTACAGATCTCTACTTATTGTGGGACCAAGTAGGCGGGTATAACCGCCCACTAAAACAACTAACTCTACTATTAAAAGTGGAGTTACAACTGCTAATCCCCACATAGGGATCTGAAAATGGTCAGATGACCTGTTAGAGTTTGCAGTAGAACTCTGTCGAAGCTTCGCACGAAGCTAGCCTCCTGCGCGGCAATAGCTTCGCGCGAAGTTAATTTGACAGCCCTGCGTGGGGCTAGCTCCTGTGCGGAGTTAAGTCATACTTCATACGAAGTTAATTTGCCCCAGATGGGGACTTTGATAATAGTCATTAAATGACCTGAAGAAGCTCTAAGTAGAGCTACATACAGCTTCACGCGAAGCTAGTTCAAAGAAGCTTCATGTGAAGCTAGCAAAGCTTGCTTTTAGTGAAGCTAAGCCCAGCCCTCCTCGATTATTTTCAGCAAGTCTTTTGGCCTATCTGTGTATTGGACACGTAGGCAAGTTTAAATACTGTCTGGCCTGGTTGCTGAACTGTATGATCAAGGGGCCGCCTTTTTTTACGCGTCAACACTCATCATGCTAAAGGAAATAGCATGGCTAGCCCAACTCAAACGATAGTTAATAAAGGCAAACCAAATCCATTGATAGTTGAGCGTTTGCTAAAAATCCTAAGGGATTTGATCCCACCAATTCCACCAAAATACCTTACTAATTCCCTCCCATGGAAGGTAGGACCACAAAAAGCTGTAATTATTTTCCCAATAAAATGATTACAGATCGAACCTGTCATGTTAACATTATACATCTGACAGTAGGACTTCAATATATCCCCAACGGATTAAATTCTACTTTTTAAGTCTCTTCAATAGAATGACAGGTCCATCAATATCCGTCAAGTTAACATTATACCTATGACTAACATGCTCAAATCGCAAAACCAATCTCGGTCAAGTTAACATTACACCTCTAACCAAACTTGCTCAAATCGCAAACCAATCTCTGTCAAGTTAACATTATATCTCTGACCAAACATGCTCAAATTGCAAAACCAATCTCAGTCAAATTAACATTATTCCTTTGATCAAACTTGCTCAAATCGCAAAATCAATCCCTGTCAAGTTAACATTAAACCTCTGACCAAACTTGCTCAAAACACAAAAATCTAATTACTGTTATGTTAAACACCATACCTCTAGTAGTAAACAAATCCCTGTCAAGTTAACATCACACCTCTAACAATAATCATCTTGATTTCCTTAATGAAAATGAGATCTTTGGTTAATATTACACCTCTTCGATTGCTAAATTAATATTACACCTCTAGCAAATCTCACTGTCAAGTTAACATCACATCTCTGGCAGTAATCTTCTCGATTTACTCAATGAAAATGAGATTTTTGGTTAAAACTACACATTTCCTATTCAATTTCCTTAGTGAAGTTACCTAATCATAACTTGCTAAGTTAGCCGTTACCTCTGACAATTAAAACTCTTCACTTTAGTCTGTCTGATTTTTCATCAAAACAAACATGATTCAAAAGCAAAACAAGCTACATATGAGACAGTCGCATATCAAATGCAAAACTTGCATGAGAGTTATGTTCTCTCAAACACAGAAATTGCATTTACATCCAACAGACTTGTTGACTGAGGTCTGACTGTTGTAATAGTTTAACAGTACACTGGCAAAAGAAGTCAGAAGATGGTTCAATAGTACACCGACAATCATGTTAAACTTCAAGCAACAGATTTGCTGATTGAAAGATTACTTTTGCAAACAGTTTAACAGTACAATGGCAAAAAAATTGATGACTTAACTGGCTCTACAGTATGCCGATAAGCAAACCAGAGCTCAAATAGGTTCTAGACTGTATATCTAGACACTTACGATGATCTATCCAGGAGGCTTCAAGCAGTTCAATGATCGGGGGGAAATCGCGCATGAAAAGAGTATGTTTTGAAAACAAGATTTAAAGTGTGTGTGCTTTGGCTTCCTCGATACTCCCGTTATAGCATAGAGGTTAAAACGAGTCGAATCCATAAGGACAGGAGGCGATAGAAGCTTACATGGTATATTCACGTATATGTTAAAAGTTATTCAATGTTTGAAAGAATGAAAAGAAAATAAAATAAAGAATGAAAATAGAAGTACGGTGAAACACAAAGAAGTGAGAAACATAGAAAAAAATATATTTCTGATTTTTGTAGTATTTCTAAAACAAAGTGAAAAAAAAAAAGAAAACTCATGGCTACTAACTACTAATGACTCCACCAACATGCTAACCTCTTAGTGATAGTTACCTCACATGTATCCTTGGCAATCAATAGTCCTTGGTTCAAGAGCGTTTCAAAGTATGACCCATATGTAACTCATCACATCCCAACTCAACAAAACAAGTGCAACCTACACTTAAACCATTAAAACTAAAAGTAAGCATGGAGTAAAGTAACGTTAGCTTGTTAGAGAGTTAGAAAGTTAGAATGTTAGATCCATCATCATGAGTCATCAATGGCTCTTGCAAGAGCAAGGCCAAGTAGAGACTATTAAATTCATGTGGATTATCAAGTAAGAAATTAGACTAGTAGTTGGTTAGTAGTTAGTTACCATGAGAGAAAAGATTAGCTAAACATATAAAGAAGTTAGAGAGAAAACAAAGAGAGGTAAAGAGAGAATCTTTCATAGCTTGTCATCTTCTATTACAAGAACTCTTGCTTTTCAACCAAGTATCACTCTCTATCCTATTACAAGATCTACAAGAAATGAAAAATACAAAGGAGGAAAAAGAAGAAACCCTAACCTAAACTATCCTACACTACAACTTGGAGAAGAAACAACTAAAACTATCCAAAAAAACTACTCAAAATCTCCTCTCCTGGCTCTGAAAAATCCTAGGGTACTTATAGGTAAATTGGGATATCAGCGTACACATATGGAGCCGCACGTCAAATTTTCTCGCGCGGCTCTACAAGGGAGCAGCGAAAACGCGGCTAGGCCGTGTTTCCACGGCCATAGGGCGGCCGCTTGCGCGGTGCCTCCTGCTGCACAGTCCACTCATGTCCCCCTGTCTGCTGGATATTCTAGTTTCTGGATTTGGGCCCTTGGTTTTGATGAAACCACTCTCCAAAGTCAATGGCTATCTTTGTAAGCTTTTAATCACCAATTAAATAGTGATTTTGGGTCTTCTTCTTCAATTCATGCCATGGACCTAGAAGCATGCAAGAGAGGTATTATTAGCAAAATTTAATATTAAATAAATGTGAAAATGTGGTATAAAATATGCAGTTTTAGAGACTAATCACACCCCCACACTTATCTTTTGCTCATCCCGAGTGAAACAAAAAGAACTAAGAAAATTTTTTCACCACTTTCGCAGGTGACGCGATTGCACTAAGCATGTGCAACAAGCCGTTAAACCTCTAGGTTTTCCCTAGAGGTGGAGTTTTGTCTCCTGAGGGTTTTCAGCGGATTACACCCACAAAATCCGTAAAAAAAGAAATCAAATGTTAGTATTTTGAAAATGCATTTTGTTTGAAGTATTTTTGTGAAAATATAAGTGATCCAAGGTCATAGGTTAACCAGAAATTATTCTTCCTTAAACTAAGTCGAAATGTAAAATCTTGTCATAAATTAAATGTAAGAATTTAAAATTGAATTGACTCTTTGATCTTTCATAAAACTCTTAGAAAAATATACACTTTGTGAACTGTGAAGATTTTTGAGATATTGACTCTAACTTTCATGTCATTGATTTGTGTGTATATATATATTTTATTTTTTATTTTTTATTCCCTTAGTTTTCTTAAGCTTTCTTAATTACCCGGATAGCGAGCCTTTAGCTGGTGACTCCCAAACCAGATAATCTTAGGGCACCAGATGAGAAAACATCCCTCGGACTTAAGGACTCGAGTAAACAAGGTCACAAAACTAAAGGGAATTATTTTGATTTTGTCCATCTTTTTAGGCGTGAATAATCATGCTTCCTGAGGCATAATTACCCGCTTCAATAAGTGATTTTTATTATCATCATCTTTTTTTATATATTTTTTTATGGCATTATCAGTCTTTATTTCAATCCCAAAAATTTTGTACGTGTGAAGTGCATAAATCTAAGGTAAAAAAATTAAGATCAAATTATCTTTCCAATCTTACCTTCTTATCCTAAAATTTAAACAAGATCTATTATTTTGACTCAGTTTAAAATTTCATAATTTTAGGTCTTCCTAATTTTTAAGATAATCTTATTTTCTTAAAAATAAATCAAAACTATTTCTCTTAATTCAAAAATTTTTATAAAAAGAAAAGAAAAGAGTTTTTATACAAAAGAAAATTTTAGAAATTTCCTAATAAGAAGTGTAAAAGAAAGAAAATTTATGACTAACCTACGTTAGTAAACCCTCCCCCACACTTATCTTATGCATCGTCCTCAATGCATCGTGAATGTGTATATACATGAAACAAATGAAAAGGGAAGAAAAATTACCTCATGGTGGTGGCCCGGTGGTGGTCTGATTGGGCCAAGCGTTACTACTCAATCAAGATACTGTGGTGGCTCACGGAACCCACCTTTATTGACCTCTTTTTTATTAACATATTTATAATCCTCAATTTTAATAGGATCATGCAAGATCCTATCATGAAAATTATTCCCTTTACATGACCAATCTTGAAATATCATCACTGAGTCATTCTATTCAATACTTTGGCCCAACAATAGAATGTGGTTTTGTAAAATGAATGATTTAGGCTTTGAAATGAAAAGTTCGGGAACCGATACTAACTCAGAAAAATCAACTTTGGGTTCGAGAGTCGGTTTAGGTTCAAGAGTTGAGTCCAAATCATAGAATTTAATTTCACATTCTGTTCCCATCAATGAAATGTGACTATCCAAAAGAAGTGGTTCAATTTCAAAATCCAGGGATACAGGAATCAATATTGGTTCGGGCAATGGGTCCAACTTAGGTAAGGATGCTGGAGTCAATATAGATTCAAAAATTGGAATTAAATCACAAAGTTGTGGGTCAGGTTCATATTCATATTCAAGGTCAATTTCATTAAAATGAAAACTTACCAATTTGTCAAAGGGTTAATATTGGTCAAGTTCACAGTTTTGTGGTGAAATTGAATCTTGGTCAAAGCCTTCAAGATTTCATGATTTTTTGTTTTCATCAATATGATTAGAAGTGTTAGGAATAGTCAAAAATTGTGTAGGGAGAGTTTCCTTATTCCTACACATGTTTTCCAATCGACTAAGTCTAGCTTCTATCATATTAAAAGGATCATTTTGGAATTGAATCATGGATTCTGTACTCTTTTCTTGCTCTGGGACTTGAAAAATGGAGTAAGGATCTTGGATTTGAAAACTTTAATGGCATTTTGAGTTTTCTAGATTTTGAATTCATCGCTCGAGTTCCTCTAAGGCTTCCATCCTCTTTTCTAGTCATTTGGTTCTTCTAATGATTGTTCGGGGGAAGGAGTATAGGAAGCTGGATGTTGGTAAGGTGGTTGACCGTAATACTTTGGGGAGTTGTATCCCCATTGACTCAGTGAAGAGTGGTGATGATTATTCCGGTCTTGTTTATAGTATTGGGGCGGGGGCACTATTGAGTGGGATAATCCTAATTCGGCATATAAGGTTGGTTCATGTTGTACATAGCCGGGTCAGAGTTATCCAAGTCAAATGAGGTCAGGGTGAAATATGGATTCATATTAGGATTGAAAAAATTGTTGTTGTTAAAATCTATTTCACAATATACAAAAAAGAAAACAAACAAACAAAGATAAGGAAAAAGAAAATAAGCCTATGCTAGGGTTGACTTAGACCTAGACGACTCCTAACTGGTTAGACTGTCCACGGGGGTATATTGTCAGAATCTGACCACGAGTTAATCGACCAGGTAGGGGCAAGATCAGTGGAAGGTATCCGTGCTGGAGCAACGGGCCTAATTATATCAAACCACTATTCTTCGAGGTTTCGCCTCTCAATCCCTAACCTTAAACACCGATTTGACAAAAGTCAACTTCTAACAACTTTCCCCTTAGGTTAATCTCCTAAATGAGCCCGAGATGTCCCTAGTGGCCAACTAGCAATTTTTATTTAGGCTTGGGTTGTGTGAGTGGGGAGGTAATTTTGGGCCAAGGGAGGGTAATGACTTCCCCACCTTATGTTGTATTGGGTGTTGCTCTTAAGTTTAATTCGTGCAAGTGTGCAATATAGATAAGAATGAACACATCAAGAGAGTAAATCACCCACGTGTTTGTCCTAACTATATGCAATGCAATATGTACACCTCCGTCAAATTCACAACAACATAAGAACTCAATATAGTATAATGGAATTGAAATCGACACGTGCCTAGATGCAAATGTCTAAACCGTTTTAAAACATCCAATTACCGTATTTTAGTTCTTAAAATTATTATAGTGCACAGGTAATATAAACAAAATTTAGCAGCAGAGTATAAGAACATATAAGAATTTACCCAACCACACAAGAGCAAGTGTGAATTTCTGCATTACTAAAACTTTAACCTGCACACCAAAAAATAAAGAAGAAAAGTTAACAAAAATGTGAAATCAAACCGTTCCCATCCCCGGCAACGGCACCAAAATTTGATCGGGGGAAAATCGCGGACGAAAAGTGTATGTTTTGAAATCAAAATTTAAAGTGTGTGTGCTTTGGCTTCCTCGATACTCCCGTTATAGCATAGAGAAAACGAGTCGAATCCACAAGGACGGGAGGCGATAGAAACTTACACGGTATGTTCACGTGTATGTTAAAAGTTCTTCAATGTTTGAAAGAATGAAAAGAAAAAAATAAAGAATGAAAAGAGAAGTGCGGTGAAACACAAAGAAGTAGGAAACATAGAAAAGAATATATTTGTGATTTTTGTGGTATTTCTAAAACAAGATGAAAAAGAAAGAAAACTCATGGCTACTAACTACTAATGATTCTACCAACATACTAACCTCTTAGTGATAGCTGCCTCACATGTATCCTTGGCAATCCCTAGTCCTTGGTTCAAGAGCGTTTCAAAGCATGACCCATATGTAACTCATCACATCCCAACTCAACAAAATAAGTGCTAGCTATACTTAAATCATTAAAACTAAAAGTAAGCATGGAGTAAAGTAATATGAGCTTGTTAGAGAGTTAGGAAGTTAGAGTGTTAGATCCATCATCATGAGCCATTAATGACTCTTGCAAGAGCAAGGCCAAGTAGAGACTATCAAATTCATGTGGATTATCAAGTAAGAAGTTAGACTAGTTAGTGGTTAGTAGTTAGTTGCCATGAGAAAAAAGATTAGCTAAAAATATAAAAGGAGTTAGAGAGAAAACAAAGAGAGGTAAAGAGAGAACCTTTCAAGCTTGTCATCTTCTATTACAAGAACTTTTACTTTTCAACCATGTATCACTCTCTATCCTATTACAAGGTCTACAAGAAATGTAAAATACAAAGGAGAAAAAAGAAGAACAACTAACCTAAACTATCCTACACTACAACTTGGAGAAGAAACAACTAAAACTTCCTAAAAACTACTCAAAAACTCCTCTCCTGGCTCTGAAAAACCCCAGGATATTTATAGGCAAACTGGATATCAGGGTACACGTACGGAGCTGCGCGTCAAATCTTGGCGCACGGATCCACAAGGGAGCCGCAGAAACGCGGCGCGCAGCCATAGGGTGGCCGCGTGCGCGGGGCCTGCTGTTGCGCAGTCCACTATGTCCCCCTCTCGGCTTGATATTCTGGTTTCTAGATTTGGGCTCCTAGTTTTAACAAAACCACTCTCCAAAGTCAATGACTATCTTTGTAGGCTTTTAATCACCATTAAATGGTAATTTTGGGTTTTTTTCTTCATTTCATGCCATGGACCTAGAAACATGCAAGAGAGGTATTATTAACAGAATTTAATATTAAATAAATGTAAAAATGTGGTATGAAATATGCAGTTTTAGAGACTAATCATTCAACAGTACACTCATGAAGAAAAGAATCCAAACAGATCAAGCTCTAGGTGCTTCAAAAGATTGTTTGTTCAAATCACGAAGGCCCAAATCAAGATGAAGTCCAAAGTATTTCGAAATCCTTCCTAGTCAACCAGGGGGTTTCGAAAATTTTGAAAGGGGTTCTGTAAGTTGTCTAAAAGTCACTGAAGATAAAGCCACGTGGATCTCACATCAACGCGAAGGTCACAATTCAATTCAGACAACATATAGACACAAGAGTGGTGTTTGAACCCAAAACACTAACTTCACAGCAGTAGATGCGAATGTCACATTCTACACTAAACGCGACAGTCACGTCAATCAACAAAATGTTAGTTTGGGTAGTTCTGCATCTTCAGCATGAATGCAAGCCTGAGTAGCATTGCGTCTCAACGTCAACTCAAGCCTACGAGCTCCGCATCTCAACTTCAATGTGAGCATGTGAGATCCACGTCTCAATTTCAACGCGAGCCTACGAGTTCCGCGTTTCTACCTCGACGCTATCCTGCGAGCTCCGTATCTCAACTTCAACGCAATCTGGCGAGTTTCGCATTTCAACTTCAACACGAACTGTGAGCTCCACGTCTCAATTTTAATGTGCCTGCGAGCTCCGCGTTTCAACTTCAACGCGAGCCTACGAGCTCTGTATCTCAACAAGAGAATGAAGTCTGCATCCAGTGCGAGACTTGCATTTCTATTGTAACTGACAGTCATTACTGGGTCAATTAACACACACGTAATGTGGGTGTGAATCCCTATTATAGAGGGATTATAAGGGATAATTATACCCGTGAGAACTCCTATAAATAGTTATGAAAGTTATGAAGAAAAGGTTAGGCTGGGTGGAGATCTTTAGCTTCTAAATATCCAGAAAAGAAGAGGAGAAAACCATTCACTAACTCATTTCCTTGCTTCAGATTCTTGGCTTTCGTAGCTTCAAGATGTCTAAAGTAGTTAGGGGAGAGAGAGATCCTTCTAGAGAAAAAAAACTCTAAAACTTGTTGCGTTCAAGTAGAGTTCCTTTTCAACTCTTTGAGAGCAGCAGCAAGAAGGTTCAAAGAGAGGCTTTTGATTCAGTTCATCAATGAAGAATAAGATTCACTCTCCACCGCTACATGAAGAACTCGGCTTTAAACAAATAGGACATCCACTCAAGTCCTTCTCTCTTTTGTAATAGGAATTATTCTCTTGTAATCTTTCATCCACTCAAAGAACTTTGCAATTGAAACATTTTCGACCAAACAAGCTGCTCTTGTAAATTATGAAGTGCGAAAGAAGAACAATCAGTTTTCTTCAAAAAGTGATTCAATAGAATCGTTGATGGTAAGAGGCAGGAGTTTCAGTAAGAAGGGTAAAAGAGATCGTGGGAGATCGAACTCCAGAATGGGTTCAGAGATATGAAGAAAAACTAGTGCGCTTTTTGCAAAAAGTTAGGGCACTAGAAGGTTAATTATCCAAGGCTAAAAGATAGGAATAAAGAGTCAAAGACTGAGGTAAATCTCGCAAGGGTGATCAATACCCAATTGGGTAGTACTTCACAGGCAAGTATATTAGACTCAGACTCATCAGTATTCTTTTTCTCAGTCACTACTCCTACTATTGCTTACTCAGGTGATTTTGGAGTGGGTGCTAGATACAGGAGCTACTTATTATGTGTGCCCCAACAGAGATTAGTTTTTTAGCTTTGAGAAGCTAGATGGATGTTCTGTTGTCATGGGTAATGATCGTTCATGTACCATGGAAGGGATAGGTATGGTCCATATCAAGATGTTTGATAGGATGGTGCGAGAATTGAAGGATGTGAGATATGTTACTCAATTGAAAAGAAATCTCATCTCAGTTGGTTTCTTGGAAGCATTGGGATTTACACACACAAAATACACGTTTTTGAAATATACAAGTTTTGGGTTGTATTAGTATTTTTACATGTTTGGTATTAATATATGTTTTATAATTTTCCAAATTTTTATATCAAGTTCAAAACATGTAATTTCATCTCCTATACTATGTTACTTCACCCTTAAACCAATACAAAATATTTTAAAATTTTGTTTAAATCTCAAAAACCTATTTTTAGACTGTTTCAGGCCACACCGGTTGACCGCCCAGTCGATCTTTGCCCATTACAGGTCAGAACGATTGACCGCCCGGTTGACCGTGCCTTTGGCCAAGGGCGTGCATATTGTGCACATTGTTGGTCAATCGACCGGTCAACCGCCAACCCTTGCGGTAGACCGACCGGTCGACGGACTGAAAATCTCTTACTCTCTGTTAGGGTCGGTCGTCCAAGGCGGTCGACCGACAGTTCAAATCATTTTATATTAAGAGCGGTCGACCTCCCGGTCGACCGAAGCCAACAGTTCTTTTCTGGGTGACCTACTGGTCGACCGGCCGGTCGATCGGTAAGCCATCAGATGGCCATAACGGCTAATTTTTGAATCTGTTTTGTTTTTAGTGGGTTCTAACGGGCATTTTTGGTTTCCAAGTGGCTAAACTCACCCTAAATGACCTGGTATGATTTATAAATAATATTTATTCATTGCCTATATATATGGGCGATTTGTCACATACATTGCATTCATGTTGTCACTTTACCAAACTTTTTTGCTAATAAATGATATTAATAAGTGTCTTTTTTCTTTGCTAATTGTAGGCCCAAATGCTCAAAGGAATAAAAGAAGAACAAGCCCAAAAGCCCACTTTATTCTGAATTAATTCAGAATAAACTCGAAGTGAAGAAATCTGGGCTATTAAGGAGCTAAGAAAATCCCTCCTTGAATCGAGGAATCGGAGCCAAGAAAATCAAATGTTGATTCAGTCAGTGATTGAAGAAGAAATAAGAAAATCAACCAGATATGCGAGAAGCCCTTCACCCCAGGAAGCTCCCCCCTCTTGGTGTGGCCACCTGGCCACACCAGTGCCGCAGAATTGCGGCCCAAGCCGCAATTCTGCGGCCAACTGAAGTCAGTTGGGGGAGCGTTTGCTCCCCCAACGTTCCCGGGATCATGATTCTCTGTTTTTGGCTATAAATACCTCTTTCAGCAGAGAAAAAGGCAGCGAAGACTAGGATTAAACTTTGCTTTTATTTTCTTAGGATCTAGGTTCATTGTTAGTTAGAACACAAGTTGTAACTCTGTTGTTTACTTTGTAGTTCAGTTTAAAAAGCTTGTGAGAGAGAGGACTGAGAGCTTGTAATCAAAGATTGAAGTGACAGCAATTCAAGAGCAAGCCATCTTTTCTCCACTCGTGTTTCGGTATGTTGCGCATGTTTATTTTTACTTTGTCGTTTTCCATGAATAACTAAAAGATTTTCTGGGCTAGCTATCTACTCTCTCTTGTTTTCTTCTCCTCTGTTTTTTAAAGAAAAAGTCCCGATGACTCATATGCATGCCTCCCTTACAAGCCTTTCTTTTTGAAAGTGTTCTTGAAGGCACATGAGGATGGGCATAGATAGTTGAATTCACTATTCTCTCTTGATCTTCTTGTGAATCATTTTTAATTCATTCTTGCTTCTTCGCGCTTTATGTTTTAATATCTGATTCCAACTCTTTCTTGAAGATAAAGAACTTAACCCCTCTACATCTTATGTGCTTTACTCAAAGCTCTCTAAAAAGAATCAACTTTAAGTCTTGCAAATGAACCCGAGGGACTTAATATTTTAAGAGAAGAATGAACAAGTGAGTAGGAAGATAGTGAGCCCAGATTTGATTTCATATTATAAAACAACATCACAACTCTTAAAGCTTTTTACAAATCACTTTCTCCAAATCCTTTTCTGAAAGTTGAAATTTCTCTTTTTCATCTCTTTTCCTTCCATTCTCTTTTTCTTAAAAAACTGACACACTTCTTTGTTTCTATTTACTTCACCGAAACGCTTCTATCGCATCCCTCCTCGTGGACTCGACCCGTTAGCCACAAGCTACACGGTACATTCTTAACTTCATTGGTTGTTTCATTTACTTTAGCAATCAATTTTTGGCGCCGTTGCCGGGGAGGGAACGGTGTAGTTGTTTTAACAACTTTTGTGTGTTTGTTTCAGGGACTCGAAGATCAAGATCTAGCATTCAAGCTTTGCCAAGAAGACTTGAAAATTCTGTGCCCCTACTCTCGAAAGTAGGAAACAGAATTTCAAGAAATTGCTTTGCAAATCTGAAATTTTTTGGGACTACTAAAAACTTTGTTTTGCAGGACATATTGCTCACAAAAACTTTAGTTTTTATATGTCATATATGTGCTAGTGTTTCTATCCAACATCCCTGTTTTTAAAGTCAACAGTAAAATATTCGTTGAAAGTTAAAAATTGATTAAACATTTGCATTCTAGGCATAAGTCTTTTCAATTCTTTTACTTTACTGTTGAAGAGAGCTGGAGACAAGGTATGTATGCATAGCATATAGTTTAGGAAACATTCTTGGCTGAATTTGCTTTTGAATGCTACTTTCCTATATCTTGCACACTTGCACGAATCAATTCTAAGGACAAAACCCAAATCAAGATAAGGTGGGGAAGTCATTACCCTTCCTTAGCCCACAAACCATCTCCAAGCACGCACAACCTAAGCCTAATTAAAATTTGATAGACGTTGGCCTTAGGGACATCTCGAACTCAATAGGAGATTATCTTAAAGAGGAAAAGTGTTGGAAATTGACTCCTGTAAAGTCAGTGTCAAGGAAAGGGATTGAGGGCTGAAAGCCCGAAGAGTGGTGGTTACTTAATTAAGGAACGTCTTTTGACGGAAAACCTCCCACCAATCTTGCCCCGACCTGGCTGACTAGCTTGTGGTCAAGGTCTACACTCTACCTCTTGTGGACAATCGACCAGTTAGGAGTTGTCTAGGTCAAGGATACCTTAGACTAGGCTTGGTTGATTTTTCTTTATTGTTGACCGCTGTTTGAACTTGTTGTGATTGTGATTGTGATTGTGTATGCAAGTTTGGTCGAGAGACCCTAATTCATCTAGGTTGACTAGACACACATCACCACCTAAGTTTGAACCAAGACCAGATCCGGTAATGGCTCAATCCACATCACTGCAGGATAGGTTCTACCCCATTAGGACCTCACTTCCATCATGCATCTCACTTCCATCGGTTGGTGAATACAATTTTGAGCTCAAGCCTCAATTCATCAACACACTCCCCAAATTTCATGGTCTAGAGTCCGAAGATGCCTACTTCTTCATAAGAGAATTTGAGGAAGTATGTCTGATGATGAAAATCCCACACCTTGTAGACGATGCTATTAGATTGAGATTTATCCCGTTTGCACTTAAGGACCTAGCAAAAAAGTGGCTCTACAGCTTAGCAGTCAGTTCCATCACATCTTGGGATGGTTTCATCAAGGTCTTCTTGAAGAAATTCTATCCTATCCATAAAACCGCTCTCATTAGGAAGACGATCATGTAATTTAAGCAAGAGCCTAGTGAACCGTTCTGGAGGTAATTGAACGCTTTAAGGACCTCCTTGTCCAATGTCCACATCATGGAATAGAGAAATGGCGACAATGCCAAATTCTCTATGACGGTTTAGACTATTCCACCAAAACCCTCCTAGAAAGTATGTGCCAAGGGGGTTTCTTGCAGAAAGTGAAGATGAGGGATGGGATTTGTATGAAAATTTAGCTGAGAAAACCATCCAATGGGAATCTGCGAGTGAGACCCCTAAGAATCCTAATTCCATCTCTTCGAAAGGAGGTCTCCATTCCATAGAATCGTCCATCGCTAATGAGGCTAAGTTAGCTAATTTAGCTAGAAGACTGGAAGCTCTAGAGACAAAAGAACCAAGTCCAGTCAATCAAGTCAGCCCAAACCAATTTCCACCCCCGGGCTGCACTTATTGTCAAGCCATGAACCATGTGTTTGAGGAATGCCCAGTGTTTCAAGCTCAGCAATCCTACCACGAACCGATGAATGCGGCCTTTTCAAGGCCAAACAATAACCCTTACGCCCCAACATACAATCTCGGCTGGAGAAATCACCCAAATTTCTCATGGAGCCAGAACAACAATGACCATTCACGATCCAATCATGCTAACCACTTTCATCAAGGTAACAATTCTTCCAATCATCAACCCAACTTCTCCAATTTCCATCATAATTCTCCCAACCATCCACCAAGCTTTCCAAATTATCAACAGAACTTTCCTAACCAATCTCCACAATCCTCCTTCCAGAATCCTCAATTGGAAAGGAGAATGACTGAATTTGAAAGGAACATGGAGAGATATATGAAAAATCAAGACACTCTCATGCAAACCATTCAGAGGTTAGAGGTTCAAATGAGCCAACTAGCCAACCCACAGAATGAGAGACAAAAGGGTACCCTGCCTAGTCAGCCAGTCACCAATCCGAGGAATTCCCAACAAGCTCATTTGGCTGAGGATCCTTCATTCAATCAATGTAATGTTGTGCATACATTGAGGTCAGGAAAGAAAATTGATAACCAAGTGTCAACACCCACCAATCCTATTCAGTACAACCACAATCAAGCTTCCACCTCATCCAATCCAAGCTCTTCCAAATCTGACGAGTCTGAAAAAGACAAGTCAGCCAGCCAGGTGCACCAGCCTATAGTACCATTTCCGAATAGGCTGAAAAACAATAAGCAAAATCCGCACATGGACAAGATAATAGAGATGTTTAATCAAGTGAAAATAAATGTGCCACTTCTTGATGCCATCCAACAAGTTCCTTCCTATGCTAAGTTTCTTAAGGACATGTGCACCAAGAAGAGAAAGACTAATGTTCCTAAGAAAGTCTTCCTAGCCACTAATATTAGTGAGCTATTTTCGGGTCCTATCCCTGTCAAGTACAAAGATCCAGGTAGCCCTACCATTGCCTGCACAATAGGACAAGCCGAGATTAGTCGTGCACTTCTTGACTTGGGAGCAAGTATCAACTTGCTTCCATTCTCTGTTTATCAACAACTCGGGTTGGGTGACCTTAGTCCAACTCGAGTCACCATCCAACTGGCTGACCGTTCTGTTAAAGTTCCAAAAGGGGAAATTAACGATGTCCTAATTCGGGTAGGGGAGTTCATATACCCTGTCGATTTTATAGTTTTGGAGACACAACCTGTGTCCAACTCCAATCGTAGGGCTCAAACTCCGGTCATCCTAGGTCGACCATTCCTTGCCACTGCTAATGCCATCTTCAATTGCAGGAATGGGTCTATGAGGTTAACCTTTGGAGACATGACTAGAGAAGTCAATGTCTTCCATCTAGGAAAACAACCCCGTGACATCGAGGACCAAACTTTTGAAGTAAACCAAATTGAGAACTTGACAAGTGAACACGGGGAAGAATTGGAATCAGAAATGGAGAATGACTTCGAGTTAGAGTCTAATGACTTTAATCTCGATCAGGTGGTAGATTCTGCCGTGAATTGGGCTTCAAACCCGATTTCACCAACTATGGAGCCAACAGATTTGACTAGTCCTTCTAATGAGCCTTCCTCTTCCTTAGAATTGAAAGCCCTTCCTGCGCATCTCAAGTACGCCTATCTAGGCGAACAAGAGACCTTTCCCGTCATCATTGCCTCCCATTTAAATGACGGGGAAGAAAAAGATTTGAAAGATATTCTAAGAAAACATAAGGAAGCCATCGGGTGGACTATGACTGATATCAAGGGATTAAGTCCAACCATCGTTCAACACCGCATCCATCTCAATGAAGATGCCACACCCAAGAGAGACCCGCATCGTAGGTTAAACCCTATAATACAAGAGGCTGTTCATGCTGAAATCATAAAACTCTTAGACAATGGGATAATTTATCCCATTTCGGATAGCCAATGGGTCAGTCCTGTCCACGCGGTCCCAAAGAAATCTGGTTTCACCGTAGTGGAAAACGAGAACAAAGAGTTGGTTCAAACTCGACTTCCCACGAAGATTCGAGTTTGCATTGACTATAGGAAACTGAATGCTGCAACTCGTAAGGACCATTTTCCACTTCCCTTCATTGATCAGATGCTTGAACGTTTGGCGGGTCACGAGTACTACTGCTTCTTGGACGATTACTCGGGCTATAACCAGATCCCTATCGCTCCTGAGGACCAAGAGAAGACTACGTTCACATGTCCATTTGGGACATTTGCTTATCGTCGAATGCCATTCGGCTTATGCAATGCCCCAGCAACGTTTCAACGTTGCATGTTGAGTCTTTTCTCTGATATGGTAGAGCGCTTCTTAGAAATCTTCATGGATGATTTCTCCATCTACGGAGATTCATTCACTCAATGTCTCCACCATCTAGAACTCGTCCTCCAACGTTGTGCTGAAAAACATTTGACACTAAACTGGGAGAAATGCCACTTCATGGTGAAACATGGAATTGTCTTGGGTCATGAAATATCCAAGAAAGGAATAGAAGTGGATAGAGCCAAAATCGAGGTTATTGCTAAGCTTCCCATGCCCAAATGCGTTAAGGACATTAGATCCTTCTTAGGACACGCTGGATTCTACCGAAGATTTATCAAGGATTTTAGCAAAATTGCTAGGCCCTTGACTAATCTGTTAGCTAAGGATGTGTCCTTCACTTTCGATGCTGACTGCATCACTTCTTGGGAGAAGCTTAAGAGAGAGCTGATTTCTGCACCAATCATATCTGCACCGGATTGGTCTAAGCCGTTTGAGATTATGTGCGATGCTTCTGATTTTGCCATAGGCGCTGTCCTAAGACAACGTATTGATAACAAGCAGCATGTGATCTACTACTCTAGTAGGACTCTCAATGACGCTCAACTGAACTACACTACAACCGAGAAGGAATTCTTGGCAGTAGTGTTTGCCTTAGAGAAGTTTCGTCCCTACCTACTAGGGTCCAAAACTACCATCTTCACCGATCATTCTGCACTTAGGTATCTCATGATGAAGAAGGATGCCAAGGCCCGACTCATTCGTTGGATCCTCCTTCTTCAAGAATTTGATCTCGAAATTCGAGACAAGAAAGGTGTAGAAAATGTCGTTGCTGACCATCTCTCACGGATTCCCAATTCTCCATGCAACGAATTACCCATCAATGAGGATTTTCCTGATGAACATCTCTTAGCTATCTCTAGGGAACCTTGGTTTGCTGATATAGTGAATTACTTAGTCACAAACCAAACTCCGTCTCATTGGTCCAAAAATGATGTTTACCGCTTCTTATCCCAAGTCCGGTATTTCTTTTGGGAGGAACCGTATCTTTTCAAGTACTGTTCCGACCAAATTATTAGGAGATGCATTCCCGATGAGGAGGTTAGGAGTGTTCTGTCCTTTTGTCACGAACTTGCGTGCGGTGGACACTTTGGTCCCCGCAAGACTGCTGAAAAGGTGCTACAAAGCGGGTTTTATTGGCCCACTCTGTTTAAGGATGCCTATGATTTTTGCAAGACGTGCCATAGATGCCAAATGGTAGGTAGGATCTCACATCGAAATATGATGTCCTCAACCCAATTCTAGAAATAGAACTCTTTGATGTTTGGGGGCATCGACTTTATGGGTCCATTTCCTAACTCATTTGGGAACCAATACATATTGGTTGCTGTGGACTACGTGTCCAAGTGGGTAGAAGCCATTCCATGCAAAACTAATGATAACAAAGTTGTCATAAAGTTTTTGAGAGAGAACATTTTTTCCCGCTTCGGAACCCCTCGTGCTATCATTAGTGATAATGGCACCCACTTTTGCAATAGATCTTTTGAAGCCCTTATGCGAAAGTATGCCATAACTTACAAGTTGTCCACACCATATCATCCTCAAACCAGTGGGCAAGTTGAGGTTTCAAATAGACAAGTCAAACTTATATTGGAGAAAACTGTGAACCAAAACCGGAAAGATTGGTCCTTAAAACTTGTAGATGCTCTATGGGCCTACAGGACCGCTTTCAAGACGATTTTAGGAATGTCTCCCTATAGGTTAGTCTATGGCAAACCTTGTCACTTGCCCGTTGAGTTAGAGCACCGAGCCTTATGGGCAATCAAGCAGTTAAATTTCGATTTGACTAAGCCGGTGACCTTCGGAAATTACAAATTTCCGAATTGGAGGAATTGAGAAATGAGGCCTATGAAAATGCTAGGATCACTAAAGATAGAGTGAAGATTTTCCATGACAAGCACAACATAAGAAAAATCTTTGTCCCTGGTCAAAAAGTCTTACTCTACAATTCTAGGCTTCATCTTTTTCCAGAAAAATTGAAATCACGATGGACTGGGCCATTCGTTGTAAAGACCGTGTTTCCACACGGTGCAGTTGAGATCAGTGACCCCAAGAATGGAAATGACTTTAAGGTAAATGGTCAACGCCTTAAACCTTTCTTGGAATCGGTGCCGGTAGATGAAACGGTAATGGGTCTTTTTGACCCAGTGTATCGGTAACTTTCCTCCTTTCCATTTTATTTCATGCCTTATACATTTCTTTCATACATTGGGGACAATGCATGAGATAAGTGTGGGGGAGGGTTCTAACATGGCTGATAAAAAAAAAAAAATTTGAAAGGGTAGACAATATTTTGATATATTTTTTGTAAGAATTTAAGTCAATTTTAAGGAATAGGAGAATCATAATTAGGATTCCTTATACTTGGTCGAAATAATATAACTTGTTTGATTTTTAGGGTCAGGAAGAAATTTGGGAAAGTAATTTAGTCTTGATATTTACCTTGATGACATATGCACACAAAATACACTCACACACTTAGGGTTTGAAAACAGAGACTCTTATGCCTTATAAAAAAAAAAAAAGAGCTCTAATTATTGAGTAGCTAGGTGCTTTGGCCTAAGCAAGCCTTAGTATTTATGCAAAAGATAATTAGACAAGTTTGAAAAAGAAAAAAATGTGTGTATCCTCTGATTAAGCTGGGTACTTATGCCTCATGAAGCTTAAGTATTCACGCCTAAAAGGGGTACCTAGTATAAATAATGTGTATCCTCTGATTAAGCTGGGTATTTATGCCTCATGAAGCATGAGTATTCACGCCTAAAAGGGTTACATAGCATAAATAAAAACCTTGGTTTCGTGGCCTTATCTGCTCGGGTTTTAGGTCCTTAGGGGTGTTTTCTCACCTGGTGCCCTAAAACCGTCTGGTTTGGGTGTCACCGACTGAAAGCTCGTTACATGGGCAGATTAGAAAGCCTAATGAAATTGAGGAATAAAAATTCATAAAAAAATAAATAAATATGAGGCATAGGAGTTAATGTTGAAGAACCCTTAGTAAACTTCACAGTCACGATGGTGCATACGAATCAGGGTAAATTAATAGACTAGATGAGAAGTACAATTTGACTCCTTACTTTAATTGATGACATGTTTTTGAATGTAGACTAAGTTTAGGAATGAAAAATTTGATATTCCTATAACTTATAGATTACTTAAGATCTCACAAATATACTTCGAATATTTCCTCCTTCAAAAATATAAAAAATATATAATAAAAAAATGCTTTTCGAAAATACTAACCTTTTCTCTTCCTTTTGGATTTTGTGGGTGTAATCCGCTGAAAACCCTCACGAGACAAAACTCGTCCTCTAGGGGTGACCTAGAGGTTTAACGGCTTGTTGCACATGCTCAGTGCATTCGAGTGACCTGCGAAAGTGGTCTAATAATTGATTCGAGTTAGTCTAATGATTTTTGCTCGAGGGCGAGCAAAAGATAAGTGTGGGGGTGTGATTTGTCACATACATTGCATTCATGTTGTCACTTTACCACACTTGTTTGCTAATAAATGATATTAATAAGTGTCTTTTTTCTTTGCTAATTGTAGGCCCAAATGCTCAAAGGAATAAAAGGAGAACAAGCCCAAAAGCCCACTTTATTCTGAATTAATTCAGAATAAACTCGAAGTGAAGAAATCTGGGCTATCAAGGAGTTGAGAAAATCCCTCCTTGAATCGAGGAATCGGAGCCAAGAAAATCAAATGCTGATTCAGTCAGTGGTTGAAGAAGAAACAAGAAATCAACCAGATATGCGAGAAGCCCTTCACCCCAGGAAGCTCCCCCCTCTTGGTGTGGCCACCTGGCCACACCAGTGCCGCAGAATTGCGGCTCCAACTGAAGTCAGTTGGGGGAGCGTTTGCTCCCCCAACGTTCCCGGGATCATGATTCTCTGGTTTTTGACTATAAATACCTCTTTCAGCAGAGAAAAAGGCAGCGAAGACTAGGATTAAACTTTGCTTTTATTTTCTTAGGATCTAGGTTCATTGTTAGTTAGAACACAAGTTGTAACTCTGTTGTTTACTTTGTAGTTCAGTTTAAAAAGCTTGTGAGAGAGAGGACTGAGAGCTTGTAATCAAAGATTGAAGTGACAGCAATTCAAGAGCAAGCCATCTTTTCTCCACTCGTGTTTCGGTATGTTGCGCATGTTTATTTTTGCATTGTCGTTTTCCATGAATAACTAAAAGGTTTTCTGGACTAGCTATCTACTCTCTCTTGTTTTCTTCTCCTCTGTTTTTTTAAAGAAAAAGTCCCGATGACTCATATGCATGCCTCCCTTACAAGCCTTTCTTTTTGAAAGTGTTCTTGAAGGCACATGAGGATGGGCATAGATAGTTGAATTCACTATTCTCTCTTGATCTTCTTGTGAATCATTTTTAATTCATTCTTGCTTCTTCGCGCTTTATGTTTTAATATCTGATTCCAACTCTTTCTTGAAGATAAAGAACTCAACCCCTCTATATCTTATGTGCTTTACTCAAAGCTCTCTAAAAGAATCAACTTTAAGTCTTGCAAATGAACCCGAGGGACTTAATATTTTAAGAGAAGAATGAACAAGTGAGTAGGAAGATAGTGAGCCCAGATTTGATTTCATATTATAAAACAACATCACAACTCTTAAAGCTTTTTACAAATCACTTTCTCCAAATCCTTTTCTGAAAGTTGAAATTTCTCTTTTTCATCTCTTTTCCTTCCATTCTCTTTTTCTTAAAAAACTGACACACTTCTTTGTTTCTATTTACTTCACCGAAACGCTTCTATCGCATCCCTCCTCGTGGACTCGACCCGTTAGCCACAAGCTACACGGTACATTCTTAACTTCATTGGTTGTTTCATTTACTTTAGCAATCAATGGGTCATGGGTTTTGGGTTTAGACAAGATAACACTCAAGTTTTCAAGTTGTTTTGAAAGAGAATAGTTTTCTAGCTTTCAATTTAAATGTTATTTTCTTTCCACAGCTTTTTCAGTTGGTTTTGAAACTTCTCAAATCTCTTTAACTGAATTTCTTCTCTCACTTAGCTTCTTGAGCATCACCTCATATTCCACTCTATAATAAGTTGTAGGAGAGTGTGTTTGTGGTCTTGCTAGATCACCAAGTGTCTTGTAATCTCAATTGGCTTTTAAGCTACCTCGTGTGTAGAGGGTTGAGTTGGTGGAATTGTGTACTCCGGTCTTGTGTAGACTAAGTTGTAATTATTTGGTGGGGAAAATTTGAAAGTGTGTGTAAATTCTTTATTTGACTGTAAAGAAAGTTACAACAACAATCAAAACTTTCGATTACAAGAGAGAGAAAATGTTCAAGCTCAAATCTTCTCTTTGTTTAATGCTGGGTTTTTGATGTAGCGATGAAAAGTGAATCTTATTTTGCATTAACCGGGTGAGCGTCACAGTCTTCTAAGAATCTTCTCTTCGGACTATGGACGGAGTAGCACAGCTCCTGTCCAATAAAATCTCAAGAAAATTTGACGCAAAAGCAAACTTGTACTCAGCAAGTTGTTACAAAAGTTGAACTCTTAAGTATTTCTCAGCTAGATGCTCTGATCATGATGCTTCAAAATTGACCCCTCTTCAGTAGCGAACTGAGCTATTTATAGGGGTTTTAGGGTTAAAATTGTCCCTTAAAACCCTCCATAATGGGGGTTAACTCCCTCATTACGTAGGCAGTAATTGACCTAGTAATGAGGACAGTTATAACAGAGACGCAGGGTTCCTCTGTAGTTAAAACGCAGGTTTCGAACCTCGTGTTTAGCCGTTGAGGTAATGCTTGAGCTTCGCATTTGGTTGAATGTGAGCTTTAAGTTCTGTGTCAAACTTTATGTGAGACGCGGGCTTCGGGCCCTGCGTCTTGGTCATTGCGGTGACGTAGAGACACGGGTTTCGACCCTCGCGTCTTGATACTGCGGTGATGCTGAGACGCGGCTTTCAAGCTATGCGTCTTGGTACTGCGCTAGTGGCTATGATTAGCCTTACGCCTGGAGTTTGGACTCTGCTTTCATGATGACTTGTCCTCAGTGATTTTTAGACAGTCTACAGAACCCCCTCCAAAGTTTTCGATATTCCGCGATTGACTGGGACGGATTTCGAAATACTTTCGACTTTGGTTGAATTCATGATTCTCATGATTAGACTAACAATCATTTAAGATACTCTGAGCTTGATCCTATCTGGAATGTGGTCTTCGTGAGTGTACTATAAAACCCTTTGAAGCCACCAGAAATGATCATTGTGAGTGTCTAAATATGCAGTCCAGACCTCCTCGGTGCTCTGAGCTGTTGTTGGTGTACTGTTAAACCGGGGGTAAACAGTCATCTGCTTGTCCCAGTGTACTATTGAACTGATTGCAAAAGTAAAGACTGAATGCAAGTCTTGCAGACGCAGAGGTCATATTGCTTTAGAGACGCAGTCCTCATTTGAAGTGGGGACACGGCTCTGAACTGTTGATGGAAACGCAGCTCTGGCTTATCAGGAGAGACACGCGAATGATAAATCCAGGTTGCACTGTGTTGCGATTGAGACGCGGCTTTCATTTGTAATGGAGACACGGCTATGAACTATTGATGAAAATGCAGCTCTGGCTCATGAAGAAAGACTTTCGAATGATAAATTCAGGTTGCACTGTGTTGCGATTGAGATGCGGGTCTGGCCCTTTGAGAAGACGCGGCTCTGAAACGCAAACCTGCGTTCTTCAACTTGATAAAGGGGACGCGGTCTTCATGTTTGCGAAAGGACGGACTTAAGGACGCAACTCTGAATTGTTATGGAATGTGATCCTGGCTCACTGAGAAGACGCGGCTCTGAATCATTAAGAGGACGCGGCTCTGGATCACTAAGGAGACGCGATTGTAGCTTCTTTAGTTAAACGAAAGGAACGCGACCTTCAAGTCTTGTGAAAGGTTGCAGGCTTATGGACGCGGCCTTTGAGTCTGTGTAAGAACTCGGACTTCAGGATGCAACCTTCAAGTCTTGTGAATGGACGCAAACTTCAGGACGTAGCCTCCGAAGCGTCACATCAATCCGTCTTAAAGATCTTGTTGGATCTTTAATGCCAAGTCGACGTTGACGGTTGAGAACTTGTGTCGTGGGCGTTGCCAAGAGCAACGATCCACGTGTCACCTCAGCATTAGATTTGATGTCCGTGCAGACATTAAGGCTGATGGATTTGATTTTTATGTCATTAATTATAAGCTTCATGGCTTGCCTATAAATAGGCCTCAAACTCTTAACAATCCTTTATCTAGACTGTTTTTCTTTGCAAGCATGCACTCTGAAGGATTTTGTCTTGATTATTTATCTTCCCTTCAAGGGCATGTGCTCTGACGAACAGTAAGAACTTAAAGCTTCCATGCTTTCCTTTAATCTTCTTCGAAGATTATCACTGTCAAGTGATTTCAAGATTAAAAAGCATTGCTTTAAGAGCTTTTATGGCTGTGCCTTGATAAACAGTCCAACTTCTAAACTGTGCTTTGACAAATGAAGTCCAACTTCTAGAGAATTCTTTCTCGGGTAGAAATTGTCTTTTGTCATGAAATACTCAGTCTCTCTGAAGTTCTGTCTTCCCCGTTCATTGATAAGATTTTGTCTCTTGATTTTCTCTTGAAATCTGATTGACGCGCTCGTATTCTTTAGACGCGCCTTTCAGATTTCTTGATGAAACGCGAGCTTATTTACTTCAAATCTCAGTCTCAAGCTCTTCAAACGCGAGTGTAATAAAATTTGTGTTTGGATCTTGAAATATGATCTTTGTATATGAAGCTCGCGTTTGGGGTTCTTGACTTAGAGAATTTGAATTCTACTCTTTTGAGACCTTGGGACGTGAATATGGTGAGCCCTGCATCTCAGACGTGAGTGTGGCGAACTCTGCATCTTAGAGTTACCTCAGGCAGTTTTTAAGACCTGCGTCTGCGCTCTTAATTTATGCCTCACGTCTCACATCTCAAACGCAAGTCAAAAACCAGACTGCGTTTGGATCCATATTCTCTGCATCGGTTAACTTCGGATTTGGAGTTCATGACTCAGTCTCGCGTTTGTAGTTCAGATTTTCTGTTCCTGTCTCTACAGAATTTTAACCTTCGGGTTTTTATTCTTTGCAGGTTCTGACAGCCTCAGTCAGTCTCCTGCGTCTTTGTTGGGCTCATGGGAGAATATTTTGACTAGCCAGCTTGTTCAATTGGCGAGCACTCAGGAAGTCAAAACTCCTGTCCACGGATAAGCTTGGTTCATGGGAGAATATTTAGACTGGCCCGCTTGTTCGATTAGCGGGCACTCGGGGAGTCAGAGCTCCTGTCCATAGGCGAGGAGGATCTGCGCAGTTACTGATATCCGTCAAGGTCTTATTGGATATGACACACCAGCAATGCCCCAGGTTCATCATGGTCACAGTGAGTATGGTGGTGGGTATGGCGGCTTTGAAGGCCACAGGAAAGAGGACGTCACCAGTAAGGTCTCGAATCCTCCCTTCACCAATCTTACTCAAAGAAGTGACAGAGATAAAAAACCAATGCTCGTTAGATGCCTTTTTGGTGGTGAAGATGCTCATTAAGCGAAGGATTACGGCCCACACCAGTTGGTCGGGTGGAGTCAGACTGCTCCCTTGCATTTCGACCTCAAGAAACACCATTATTCTCAATTAACGGTGAGCTTTCTCAATGTTTACATCATGCATCAGGATGTAACCAGCGCCTGATCGGCTCGACACTGATCGACCGTGATATGATCCAGTGGGGGAAGAAAGAAACTCTTCTTTGGCGCCCTTTCAAACATCTTGGATTTGGAGCTTTGACCAGAGATGTAGTATTAACCTGATCAGGAGAATTATGACTCTAAAGAGGAAAGGAAGTTGATCCGTTATTCCTGGCTGCAGTCAAGAGAACAAATTTTGTTTATCTTTAATGTTTTGAGGAGTGAGTGCGACCTTTCACTGAGCGAGAGGGACTTCTTTGTACTCCTTTGTTGCAACACTCAATCTTATTGTATAAGAGAGCGCCTTGTATCACTTTCATATATTTGAATATCAATAAAAGTGACACTTTTTCTTATCTTTTTATATCTCCTGACTTCCTCTTTGTATTGAAATTCAGACAAATAAAAATGATTTCTTTTTGATTTGTTAGAAATGTAATATTTACTTAGCAAGCCAAAAAGGAAATTAAAATTACTTCAGAGGTGTGATATTAACTTGACAGGAGTAGGATAATTTCCGTGAACTTGCCAATCTATGAATGAGAATGACAAGTGAAACTAGATCCATTAGGAATCTAAAAAAATCTTTACCGTCAGAGGTGTGATATTAGCTTAACGAGAATGTGAGCTAGAGGTGTGATGTAACTTAGCTCCAAGGGAGTTTCAGCTTCATTTGGGAAACTGAAAATATCACTGTCATAGGTGCAGTGTTAAACTTGGCAGTGAAGGTAATGCTAGAGGTGTAATGTTAAACTTAACATTAGTCATCTCGACTTCGATATGGAAGTTCGAGGGAAAGTCATTGTCATAGGTGTAGTGTTGAACTTAACAATGAACTAGATACTAGAGGTGTGATGTTAAACTTAGCATCGCTCATCCCAGCTTCGATATGGAAGCCTCAGGAAAAGTGACTGTCAGAGATTTAATATTAAACTTGGCAGCAACTTAATCACTGTCATAGGTGTATTATTAACATAATAGTAGTTTGTCAGAGGTGTAATACTAACATGACAATAGTTGGTTTGCGATATGAGCAATTTTGAGGACTTGTCATTCTATTAATGAGAATTGACAGGTAGAGTTTGGAATGTCAGAGGTGTGGTGTTAACCTGATAAGGATTGATTTACGATATGAACAATTTTGAGGACTTGTCATTCTATTTATGAGAATTAATCAGTGGAGTTTGGAATGTCAGAGGTGTAGTGTTAACTTGATAGGGATTGATTTGCGATATGAGCAATTTTGAGGACTTGTCATTCTATTGATGAGAATTGACAAGTGGAGTTTGGAATGTCAGAGTTGTAGTGTTGACTTGACAAGTTTGAAAACTTATGACTCCATGTAAGGCAGCAACAAGAGAAAGTTTGTACTCGCTGGGGAGTATTGAAACTTTTCACTGTTAGAGGTGCAGTGTTAAACTTAACAATGATTGAGTTTGTAGACCTACCACTCTATGGAGAGAATTGGTGAGAACTTTGGTGGAAAATAAAATGAATTGTCAGAGGTGTAGTATTAACATGACAATCATTGATTTTCTAGGGACATGGGAGATTTTAAATGAGTTTCGTTGTCAGAGGCTTAATATTAACTTGACTGAATCTGCTGGGTATTGGGGAAATCTGTCTTTTCAGAGGTTTACTATTAACGTGACAGTCTCAGCTCATTTCGTTGGAGAGATGAACTCAGGTATTTTTGTAGCCCTACCATTCTGTGGATGAGAATTGGTAGGAGATTTTGGAAGAAAGGACGAGACTGAGTCCCTTAGGATTTTTAGCAAACCCTCAGCTATCAACAGATTTGGTATGCCTTTACCAACTACCGTTTGAGTTAGGCTAGCCATGTTATTCCCCTCAGTATGATAAGTTGTCAAAGATTTATGTTGAACTTAAAAGTCAACATTTTCCTCTTTCCTTAGCCATCAGTGGCGTAGGATGTTCATAGGTACACTAGAGAAGAGTAACGAGGCTAAAACTGAGGTCTTGTATTTTGTTTCTTCTTTAATGTTTACGTCATGCATCATGATGTAACCAGCGCTCGATTGGCATGACGTTGATCGATCGTAATGTGATCCAGTGGAGGAAGAAAGAAGCTCTTCTTTGGCGCTCTTCCAAATATCTTGGATCTGGAGTTATGATCAGAGGTGTAGTATTAACCTGATCAGGAGAAGAATGCTATCAATAATGGTATTCTGTAGAAATTTGTCGTTGATTGGCATCATGAGCGTATCGTCATCCGGGGTTATAAGGCGGTATGCTCCATTTGAGTATACCGACTCCACTACAAATGGTCCTTCCCATTTAGGTTAAAATTTCCCTTTAGTCTTATGTGTCATCACCATGGGTCTTCTGACAGCTAAGACAAGGTCACCCTTCTTGAAAGCCTGCTCCTTGACTTTCTTGTTGAAGGCTCTAGTAATTCGAGCTTGATAGAGCTCGATTTGCAGTTGAACTTGAAGGCATTTATCGTCCAAAGCCTCCAACTCTTAGAGTCGCAATCGATGCTTCTCCTCATTTGTCATCTCTGCTGTCAAGGCGACGTGTAGATATGGGATCTGAATTTCTAGTGGGAGTACAGCTTCACACCTATATACCAAAGAGAACGGTGCACCTTTCGTCAGGGTTCAAACCGTCGTGCAATAAGCCCATAAGCATTCACCTAATTTGTCCTCCCAATCACGTTGGCTTTTCGAGACGAATTTCTTGAGAGGTTTCTCAATAGTCTTGTTGAAAGTTTCTGCAAGGCCATTAGCGGCTGGATAGTATGCCGTTGAAGACACGCTCTGAATTCTGAACTTATTACAGAACCTCTGAAAGGCTTAGCTGATGAACTGGGGTCCGTTATCATGGACAATTCATCGTGACATGCCAAAGCGGTAAATGACGTGATGTTTAACGAATTTGAATACGTCAGATGTCGTTACCTCCATCAAGGGAAAAGCTTTGGCTCATTTAGAGAAGTAATCGGTTATGGCCAGGATGAACCGATGTCCTTTGGATGAAGGTGGGCTGATAGGGCCAACTACGTCCATTCCGCACATCTCAAATGGCCAGGTAGAAGTTGTTGAGCGAAGATGTCCTAGTGCTTGATGGATGAATTCACTATGGACCTGACAGGCGTGACATCGTTTGGCGTAAGCGATGGCGTCAAGGATCATCTTTGGCCAGTAATACCCCAGTCTTCGGAGTCGATCCCCAATCTTCGGGCCAGGCTAATGAGCTCCACACATGTCATCATGCGCTTCTTTGAGTACTTCCTGTGCCTCCTTCTATGACAAGCAGCAGAGGAGGATCCCATCATGCGATCGGCGATACAGTGTCCGCGTGATCGCATTATAGTAGATTTAGGGGCTTTCCTTCTAATGGCAGCTGCCTCTTTAGGGTCATCAGGAAAGATGTCGCACAAGGCATAGTCGATGTACGGGGATCGCCAATCCCAGAGTTCTGGACCTGTTGAAGTCTCTAGGGTTTCTTTGACTTGACGGTCTCCTGTCGGCTTTTGGTGGTCTTCAAAAGCGAATCTTGGGCAATAGGTCATGGCTGTAGTGAGTATTTTCTCTACTACTCTGGCTGGAAGAGCCAATGAAGCAGCGAGAGATGCAAGTGCATCTGCGTGCGCATTTTGCTAGCGAGGTACATGGTCGATGTAAAAGTTTCTGAACCTCTCGACCATGTAGATAGTTGCGTTGTAATAGGTTACTAAATCTTCATGTCTGACTTCGTACTTGTAGGCTGTCTAAAAATCACCAAGACAAGCCACCAAACACAGAGATCCAAGATCCAGGCGCAAGGCTAAATGTGACAATCAAGACGCGAGAGATAGCCCGCGTCTCAGCATCAAGGCGCGTCAGCCCGAAGCCCGCGTCTCAGCATCAAGGCGCGTCAGCCCGAAGCCCGCGTCTCAGCATCAAGGCGCGTCAGCCCGAAGCCCGCGTCTCAGCATCAAGGCGCGTCGGCCCGAAGCCCGCGTCTCAGCATCAAGACGCGTCGGCCCGAAGCCCGCGTCTCAGCATCAAGACGCGTTGGCTCGACACCCACGTCTCGGTTGCAACTACCCCGATTATGGCGCCATCCACCGCCCATGTAGCGGGGAAGTTGGCCCTCATCGTGGAGCACTTTTAGGGGGCACGATCACCCCCTAAAAACCCTATAAATAGTCCCGTCACTATTGAAGGGAGGAGGAAAATTTTAAGGACGACAATTAGAACGACAATTAAGGTCGACAATTATCAGAGGACGACGATTATCGGGCAAAAGAGAGATCATCGACAGAGAGAGAGAAAACCCTTCAGCGAGCTTACTGAGTACTAGCCGCTCTTCGCCTACCTCCTCTTCTAGAGTTTTGGTAGACGGAGCTGAGTTACTCCCTCTACCGACCGAAGAGAAGATCCCCGACGGTCCGAACAGTCATCCGGTCAACGGAGAATAAGATTCACTCTCCACCGCCACACGAAGAACCCAGCACTAAACAAAGGGGGAATTCAAGATTCAATATTCCCCCTCCCTTGTAACCGGAAGATTAAGCCGGCTGTAATCTTTTCCATCTGATTCCAGGAAACGTTACACCAGCCAACCCCTCTCCGTGTCAAACAAGAGATGGCGACTCCGCTGGGGACTACTTTCGTCACTGACGAACAGATCGTGGCGCAGGATGATGTTCTCCGTAAGGGGAAGATGGTCGAAACACTCGTTGTCGAGTTCGACCAGGCGAAGTATGAAGAGTTCCTCTCTTCTGGCTCCAAGAGCCCAAAGACCCGCGTCTGCCGCAGGGTCTCAACTGAGAAGCTACCCGAAGCCCAATCTGAGGCTCTGCTGGGTGCCGATGCCCACTGTGCCAATACAAGTTCATGCGCCAACGCCTCCCAGAAGGCCCGCGTGACCTCCGGCACTGCTGTTGCGATCAACCGCGTCGCACAGAACACACGCGCCAACGCCTCCCAGAAGGCCCGCGTGGTCCCAGGCACCACTGCTGCTGCGATCAACTGCGTCGCGCAGAATACCCGCGTCAACGTCTCTCAGGAGACCCGCGTGGTGAACACTCTTGGTTCTATAAACCAGGATGTTGTTGGTTTCTCTCCACCTCCTCGACGCAACCGGAATGCTGAGCGTCGACAGAGGAGACGCGCGCGTCAACTCCAAGTCGGAACCGTTGGTTGTCTGACTGGGGGTGGACGCGGCGTACAATCTGATGCCTTGCCCGCACCTCGTCCAGTGCGTGAGATCCGCGTTTGGCGACCCAAACGCGAGACCCCTCAAGTTGAGTCCTCTGAGGACCAACTCATCAAACGCCAGGGTGAAACCTCCGCGTCTTTTCAAACGCAGGAAGTACGCGCTCATGGGCGTGGGGCCCAGCAGCCCACTCTCTCTCAAGCAACTCTGCCTAAACGCACCAGGCAGCAACGCGAGACTCGCGCGCGCGTCATACAGCCGCGTCATGAGAGCCGCGTCCCTGAAGTCTGCGTCCAGGCTGAACGGCACATGACTGTCTCCCGTCTTCGACGTTGCGAGACCAGTCTCTTTAATCCCCCTCCCACGGATTTGAGGGATTATTTGACAAGGAAAAGAAGTGCCAATCAAGCCACTTCGTCATGCTGCTGTCAATAACTCATCCATATGCTCTCTGGATGCCATTATGGATCAGGCGTGCACCAGCAGTCCTTAATCAGACAGCTGACCCTGATTCCCCCGTCAGCCAAAAGAAGACGCTCCCACAGGAGGAGAACCTTCTCAGATGTTGAATACCCGGAGCTTACTGCAAACATGACTAGCAGAAGCAAGGGAAAACAACCAATGGTCAACTCAGAGGAATCTGACTCTGAGCCGGAAGGGGTGTATCAATACACTCGCACCCGGACAGGGGCCATTCCCCCAGTTGACTATAATGCCTTAGCCCGCGGCATTAGAATGGGTGATTCTCACTCCGCTATAGTGGAGTCGCAGGCTTCAAACTCTTCCGTCGAGAAGGAGGCTTCCGCCTACATGGCAGACACTCCTGAGGAGACGGCCAGGCGTTTAGAACAGACGCAGAAGCACCAGATGGATATAATCGCCTCTCAACAGAGATCCATTGACTCCCTTAAGCATATGCTTGAGAAATTGCTTGAAGAAAGAGCGAGATCTCCTCCTAGACGGCCGAAGGGGAAAGGGAGAAAGGGAGGAAGCCCACCCTCCGAATCTTCCGACGAGACACGACGATCTACCTCGGATGTGTCCAAGCCCTCGTCGCAGGCAAGAAGCGACCAAGACCAGGAGAAGACTCATGCTAAGAGGATGAGTCAATTGGAACGACGCCTCGAGGCCCTTGCCAATCGCAAGGACCTCCAAGAAGCTGGAGTGGTCCGGCCCTATCCGGCTGAGTGGGACTTAGTTCCATACCCTCCTAAGTTCAAGGCTCCAACCCTCCAAGCATTCGACGGGAAGGGGTCACCCAACCAGCACATCTACTACTTCAAATCCCAGACTGGGAATGTGGTAGATAATGACGCCATCCTGGCGCGACTGTTCATCGGCACCCTGAAAGGGTTGGCTTTTGAGTGGTTTATGAAGCTCCCGGAGGGTTCTATCAAGAACTGGGGGGATCTAGAGAAGCTGTTCTTGACACGCTTCTTCGAAGACGACTCCGAAGTCACAATGCCCACCCTTTTAGCTACCAAACAGCGGAGAGGGGAGTCCGTCAAATCTTTCGTGAAAAGATTTCGGAACACGGCACTCCGGTGCCCAAGCGGTATGACCCAGGCCACCCTGGTGGAAACATGCCGCCACAATCTCCAAACCTCACTCCTTGCTCAAATAGGAGTTGCTGAAAGCCGCACCTGGAAGCAGTTAGTCCAACAAGGTGAACAGGCTGAGGAGATTGTTGCCCGTGTCAAGGCAGAGGAAGGCAAGCTGCGGCCGGAAAGGTCGACAAGGCGTGCACCGGCACCAGACACCTCCCTCCAGACGAAGCGGAAGGATAATTTGGCGACGGAGACCAAATCTCCCACCAAACCTCAAACAGGCAGGGCAAGTGGCTCTTCAAGCCAGCCACGCCCCAACAAGCAGTATTCCTTCAAGGAGGAACACGTCGATTCGCTCTTCAAGCTACTCAACAAGAGCAATCGACTGAAGCTCCCTGAAATTAGACGCCCGGAGGAAGTCGGCAAGACCGACAATCCCAACTACTGCATGTACCACAGGATGTTGGGACATCCTACCAAAAGCTGCTACGTCTTCAAGGACATTCTTCAGGCTTTGATTGACGCGGAGGTGCTCAAGCTCCGACCAGAGCAGAAGAAGGTCACGGCCAATGTAACGTCGGTTCTCCAGTTCGGGAGACAACCTCCAACGCCTGCGGGGGTAACTCCTATTCCAAGAGGAGAATTAAGAGTGGTCAACACAGACCCTCACCAGCAGCAGGAGAAGGGCTTGGTAGCCGTCCCTACACCTCAGGGGGAAACCATGTGGGTCCACCCTGACCTCATCGATGAACAACAATGGACTACTGTGACCAACAGGAAGTTCAAAGGCAAGGCAAAAGCTTCGTCCTGCCATGTGGTATGTGCTTCCTCCCGAGAAGCAGAGGATGATGTTCCCTCGCTGACTGATTCAGAAGAGGAGACAATAGTCCTGGCCGCAGAGCCCAGCCAACCGATGGCGGGGACCCGTTCAGGACAGGCATACTTGAAGCAGTACGGCGAGACGGCAGCGGCTTCTCCGCAACCAGCCGTAGAATCAGCCAAGCCCTCCACGAAGCCACCGGTGGCAAAGCAGAAGGAGACTCGATTCTCTCGAGCCCTTCCAAAAGGTGCAGTGGAAGGATCCTCGACACCTTACCACTTCGATGTCTTGGCTCAACTAGCCAACATCCCGGCACGCATCACCTTGTATGAACTCCTGAGGCTATCAAAGTCAACCAGAGAGGCTCTGCAAGAAGCTCTGGCGAATGCTGAGGCCTTCGTGACCCAGGTGCCGAAGGAGGAAGATGTAGAGGACTGCCTCCACACTTCCCAGAATGCCCCCTGCATCACCTTCACGGCAGATGATATGCAGGTGAAAGGGAAACATGATCGACCCCTGTACTTCACAGGTTACATCGGATCATCTGAGGTGAACCGCATTCAGGTAGATCCAGGGTCCGCATTGAGCATTATGCCCCGCCGAGTCATGCAACACCTCGGCATCCCTACCCACCGTCTGAGCCCTACACAGACGACCATCTACGGGTTCAATGCCAACGGCACCCGTCCAATAGGGAAGATCAAGCTCAAGTGCCAGATTGGGAGCCTCAAGTCGGAGGTGACATGCTATGTCATCGACGCCGACACTTCCTACAATCTGCTGCTAGGACGACCATGGATCCACCGCAACTCCATCGTTCCCTCCACTCTTCACCAAGTCATGAAATACATTGACGCGAGTGGGAAGGTGCAAATGTTGGTTGCCGAAAGGTATCCGTTCAAGGGAGTCGAGAATTATTTCACGGATTCCCTTTTATATCAGGATCCGGTAGATGAAACCCCGCAACTGGAGGCGCCAGACTCTGGTAATGAGGCTGACACTGAGCCCGAGCAAGAAAAGTGCCTGTGGGAGTTAAAACCACTTGTAAAGAGCACTAATAAGCTCGATGTTGATAATACCACCGACGATGCAGGCGGTTGGTATATTAATGAGAATCTAGACTTTGAATATTTTTCTGCGTGTGCATCCGATTCAATACCGTCGGATACTACTACCGACGTAGACGATGACATCTGGTCGGCAATGGATGCTTTGACATCATTGCATGTACCAGTAAAATCATCTTTCGGGACATGCCAGGATAATGGCAATGCGCAGGAATCTATATTCTTGGTTCCGGCAAGACGAAAAGGCCAAAGACCGATACTTTTTGGGCGAATCTCGTCTGAACCAATGCCCCGCGAAGAATCGAAAAGCGAGGAGGAATCCCCTCAGCTCGACCATTATGAATCGAAAGCACTCAGAATGATGAAGCAAATGGGGTACGATATAACCAACAAGCCCGGGTTGAACTTCGGCAAAGGAAGGAGGACGCTACTTCGATCCTTTGTGCCAAAAGGGAAGGCCCCCGATTATTATCATCGGACGCGCAGGGGGTTGGGCTATGTATCAACTCCAGTCCCATCAGCCTCTGATTCTCAAGGATCGTCGAGCAACGATTGCTCTTCAGACACGTCATCATGGGAGTCAGATGTCAGTGTCGGCAACATCTTCAAAGGGCTTTCAGTAAACATGGTTTCAACAGGCCATCTGGAAGATGAAGTTGAAGAAATAATCCAACCTGATACAGATCCTTGGATCAAGCATTTAAATGCTCTTTGGGATATCCGCTTTGAACAGCGTGAGCCACCCACAGATGACAAGGTTGTTCAGATCAACCTAGGAGATGAGACCAACCCCAAGCCCATCTTCATAAGTGACGGCCTGTCGCCTCCAGAGAAGAAGGATTTAATATCTCTTGTACAAGAGTATATAGATGTCTTCGCCTGGAATTATGAGGACATGCCTGGACTTGATCCTCAAGTGGCTATGCATCGCCTCAACATCAATCCGGACATGAAGCCTGTTAAACAACAGCAGCGACGGTTTCGTCCAGAGATAATGGAGGCAATTCAATCAGAAGTCAGAAAGCTCATCGATTCTGGCTTCATCCGGGAAGAACAACATCCCGACTGGGTAGCCAACATCGTCCCCGTCGCCAAGAAGAATGGGAAGATCCGGATCTGCATCGACTTCCGTGATCTAAACGAGGCCTGCCCCAAAGACGAATTCCCATTGCCAATCACAGATGTCATGATTGACAATACTTGTGGATTCGAGCAAATGTCCTTTATGGACGGGTTCTCAGGATACAATCAAATCAAGATGTATCCCGATGACGAAAAGCATACCTCCTTCAGGACTCCTCTAGGGGTATATTGTTACACCGTCATGCCCTTCGGACTGAAAAATGCAGGGGCAACATACCAAAGGGCCATGAACGCCATTTTCCATCAGCAAATGCGGAAAACGGTGGAATGCTATGTCGATGACATCGCGGTGAAGAGTCGCACTAAAGGTGATCACATAGCAGACCTGAAGGTGGTCTTCGACATCATGCGGGCTCATCAATTGAAGATGAACCCCACCAAATCCTTCCTGGGGGTAGCCAGTGGCAAATTCCTAGGATTTGTTGTGACTTCCAAAGGAATCTATTTGGATCCAGAGAAAGTCCGCGCTATCCAAGAGATGCAACCCCCCAGAAGCCTCAAGGAGCTCAGGGGATTACAAGGACGATTGGCGTACATCCGCAGGTTCATATCAAACCTTTCCGGGAGATGCCAACCCTTCGCCAAACTGATGAAAAAGGGTGTTTCATTCATTTGGGACGACGCTTGTCAAAAAGCGTTTGAGGAGATCAAGCACTACCTCACCCAACCACCAGTCCTTGCAGCTCCGGTGTCCAGAAAGCCTTTCCTGGTGTACGTCCGAGCAATGGATCATTCCTTGGGAGCTCTACTAGCTCAAAATGATGAACAAGGACGAGAACAGGCAATCTACTATCTGAGTAGAACAATGATCGGAGCCGAACATCGGTACAACCCGATCGAGAAGGAATGTCTGGCACTAGTGTTCGCCATTCAGAAAATGCGACACTATCTGGTAGGCCAGACTATAAATGTCATATCAAAAGTCAACCCTCTGAGGTTACTTATGACAAAGCCTTCTTCACTAAATGGCCGGCTGGCAAAATGGGCCATATTGCTATCACAATATGAGATGCATTTTCTGCCACAAAGGCTATTAAGGGGCAAGCGGTGGCGGACTTCTTAGCTGAACACCCCGATCCGAGGGCAGCCAAACTCTATGAGGATCTCCCAGACGAGGCCGCCGAAGTCTGCCTGACTCAGACGTTGTTCGAAAGTCAAGTATGGCAACTTTTCTTCGACGGTGCATCAAGGACAAGCCCAAAGGGACACGTAGTGGCGGGGGTAGGAGTAGTACTTGTCTCCCCACAAAATTATGTGATTCCCCGAGCTATCTCGCTAACGGAGCCTTGTTCCAACAATGTGGCAGAATACAACTCTCTTTTGATTGGGATGCAATTCGCCGATGAGATTGGCGTTAAAAATCTCGAGGCTTACGGTGACTCTAAACTCATCGTCAGTCAAGTTCGCGGAGAGTACGAGGCCAGACATGAAGATCTAGTACCCTACTACAATGCGACAATTCACATGGCCGAAAGGTTTTCAAACTTCTACATCGACCATGTACCGCGCAGGCAAAATGCACATGCGGATGCACTCGCATCCCTCGCTGCTTCCTTAGCTCTTCCAGCTGGAGCAATGGAGAAAGTATTCGTCTATAGCCACGACCTATACTGTCCAAAAATTCCCCTCGGAGACTATCCGGGGTCAGCGGAAGATCGTCGCGGTAAAGAAACACTTGAAGTGTCAACCGGTCTAGAGCTTAAAGACTGGCGATTCCCCTACATTGATTTTGTCTTATACGGCATTCTGCCCGAAGACACCAAGGAGGCTGCCGCCATTCGGAGGAAAGCCCCCAAATTCTACTATAATGCAATTTCGCGAACATTGTATCGTCGATCGCATGACGGGATCCTGCTCCGATGCCTCTCATCAAAAGAAGCCCAAGGAGTATTGAAAGAAGCCCACGATGGTACTTGTGGAGCTCATCAACCTGGCCCGAAATTGGCACATCGACTCCAAAGGATGGGTTACTATTGGCCCAAGATGATTGCCGATGCTGTCGCTTATGCTAAGAGGTGTTACGCCTGCCAAATACACGGCGATTTCATCCATCAAGCACCAGGGTACCTCCACTCAACGACCTCTACTTGGCCGTTTGAAATGTGGGGGATGGACGTGGTTGGCCCTATCAGCCCACCATCATCGAAAGGACATCGGTTCATTCTAGCGATAACCGATTACTTCTCTAAGTGGGCCGAAGCTATCCCTTTGAAAGAGGTGAAATCTTCTAACGTGATCAAGTTCGTGAAACATCACGTTATTTACCGCTTCGGTGTGCCTCGGCGTATCATCCATGACAATGGACCCCAGTTCATCAGCCAGGCTTTCCAGAGATTCTGCGCGAAGTTCAGAATCCAGAGTGTGTCCTCAACGGCATACTATCCTGCTGCTAACGGTCTTGCAGAAGCCTTCAACAAGACTATTGGCAAGCTTCTCAAAAAGTTCGTCTCGAAAAGTCAACGAGACTGGGACGACAAGCTGGGTGAATGCTTATGGGCCTACCGCACAACGGTGCGAACCCCAACTAAAGCCACGCCATTTTCCTTGGTATACGGATGCGAAGCCGTCCTTCCATTGGAAATACAAATTCCCTCTCTACGTGTCGCCTTGACAGCGGAAATGATAACTGAGGAGAAGCATCAGCAGCGACTCCAGGAGTTGGAAGCCTTGGACGACAAGCGTTTGCAGGCCCAACAACAAATCGAGCTTTACCAAGCTCGTATCACCAGAGCCTTCAACAAGAAAGTCAAAGCGCGAACTTTCAAGAAAGGCGACCTTGTCTTAGCTGTCCGAAGACCCATGGTCATGACGCACAAGACAAAAGGAAAATTTCAGCCCAAATGGGAAGGACCATTTGTAGTAGAGTCAGTCTACTCAAATGGATCATATCGCCTCATAACTTCAAATGGCGATACACTCATGATGCCGATCAATGGCAAATTCTTGAAGAAGTACTATCCTTAATAGTACTCTTCTTCTGATCAAGTTAAAAGTACACCTCTGATCAAACATCCGACGCCCTCGACGGCTAAGGATAGAGGAAAATGTTGGCCTTTAAGCCCGACATAAATCCTTGACAACTCATCATGCTGAGGGGAATAGCATGACTAGCCCAACTCAAACGGTAGTTGGTAAAGGCATGTCAAACCCGTTGACAGCTGAGGATTTGCTAAAAATCCTAAGGGACACGTTCCCATTTGATCCGACGCCCTCGACGGCTAAGGATAGAGGAAAATGTTGGCCTTTAAGCCCAACATAAGTCCTCGACAACTCATCATGCTGAGGGGAATAGCATGGCTAGCCCAACTCAAACGGTAGTTGGTAAAGGCATGTCAAATCCGTTGATAGCTGAGGGTTTGCTAAAAATCCTAAGTGGACTCGAGTCCACTCTTTCCTCCAAAATCCCTTACCAATTCTCGTCCATAGAATGGTAGGACCACAGAGTGCAATCATTACTATGTTAACACTATACCTCTGGTAATGAATACCCTTTGTCGGGTATAAACTTTGCTTGTTAACTCTGCATAGAGTAACAAACTCTCAAATTTGCCAAGTTAACACTATACCTCTGGCATTTCAAATTCCACTTGTCAATTCTCGTCAATAGAATGACAGGTCCTCAAATTGCTCTTATCACGAGCCAATTCTTGTCAAGTTAACATTACACCTCTGACAAACTACTGTTTAAGTTAACATTACACCTCTAAGCAGTACATCGAGTGCCTGTCAAGTTAATATCACACCTCTGATAGTCACCTTTCTTCAGACTTCCGTATCGAAGCTGAAATGGACGATGCCAAGTTAACACTACACTTCTAGCATCCGAGTCATCGCTAAGTTCAACAATACACCTATGGCCATGACCTTTCCTCGACTTCTTCGTCTAAGCCGAGATGACCTATGCTAAGTTCAACATCACACCTCTAGCATTACCTCACTGTTAAGTTAAACATTACACCTATGACAGTGACATTCTGAGTTAAGTTAATATCACACCTCTGACTCACATCCTTGTCGAGGTAACACCACACTTCTGACAAGACTATCTCCAACCCGTTAAGTTAATATCACACCTCTAACGGTAAAAGCTTTACTAGATTCCTCGTGGGTCTAGTTTCACTTGTTATTCTCTTCAACAGAATAACAGGTCCACCTAAAGACATTGTTAGGTTAACATTACACCGCTGACAATGTTTTATCAAATTCCCCAGCTGACCTTGAATCAAGTCAATCCTAGACACTTGACAAAAGTTCACCTTCTCTGGGAGTACGCATTCCCCCTGTCACTTTCTTTTATAAAGTGGCGGGTCCACCAAAATCATTCTTTTGCTTCTAAAACAAAACATTCAAGGCAACAGGAAGAGGCAAAAAGAAAAGTGTCACTTTTATTCATATCCTGTAACACCCCGCATCCGGAATACGTACTTAGTTGCGTATTCAGATTTTTCGATCGTATTTTTCGATTTGCTTCCTGTATTTGTTTTGTATTATGAATTCTTTATATGATTGTTTTGTCTTGGATTTGGATTCGTAGACTCGGAGTCAGCCCTAGTCTGAACCGAGGGCCCGATCCTAAAGTATTACTCGATTTGGTCTTTCCGGTATTCTGATTTGACCGATTTCTGTTTCAAATATCATTTTTCAATATTATATATTTTATATGATTTTCTGGAATTTTCCTCAATTAAAAAGAATATCTTCAAAACCGGTGTCGGCCAGTGCCGCTGACCGATTCCCGGATTTTTAGTTTACAAACGGTTTAGAATTTCTACAAGTACCTTTAGACATTATTTCTTAAAATCATATTTTCTATCTACATACTTTTTCTGTGGATTTTATGAATTTATGAAAATTTCACCGGATTCGGTATCGGCCAGTATCGCTGGTTGACTCCAGGATTTTTGGTTTACAATTGGAAATGAATTTCTGAATTCCGCTTTCACTTTACTTCTTAAAATTATATTTTATTCTTTAATACATTTTCTGGGATTTTTCAGAATTTATCAAAATCCGGCCGACCCGGTGTAGACCGGTATCGGCGGCTGACTTCCGGATTTTTAATTTGAAAACGGGATTTTATTTTGGAAAACCAATTTCATATTATTCCTCAGGATGACGTTTTCTAGCTCAGGGGATTTTTGGGGATTTTTCTGGAACAGTCGATATTTCGCGACCATATTATAATATTATTATTCTTTAATCTTTTCTCTTCTTTCTTTCTTTTCCTTTCTTTCTTTCTTTTCTTTTCCACCAACTCCAGCCGCCCACTCCCCCCCCCACGTGGGAGACACCACACCCCCTCACCTACCCCTTTCCCATCAATCATTCCCCCATCATTATTTCTTTTTCTTTTTTATTTCTTTTCCTTTTCTTTCTTTCTCTCTTCTTCTCTTCTCTTTATTTCTTCTTCCTCATCTCCTCCAAGAGAGCCCAGCCGACCCCATCACCGGCCACCACCTCCGGCACCTCGTCGCCGGCGAGGACCCCCCCAACTCCAGCCTAGCTCTTTCTCCTCCACCACCAACCACAAAACCACCACCACCTCCATTCCTTTTCTCCACAAAAACTCCACCAACCCACCACCACAACCCACTCCCCACTTCCCTTTGGGGTGGCCGGAGCCACCCCTGGACTCGGCGCCGCCGGCGCCCTGCCGGCGGTCGCGGGCGGCCAAGGGGCCCACCTGGGCCCCTGTGCTTGATCTGAGAGGGGACAAGCCCCTCTCTTTCTCTCTCTGCAGGAAGGGGGCAAAGCCCCCTCCTTTGTTCTGTTGAGGGGGCAGCGGCCCCCTCCTTCTCCGCCGGCGGCCAGCGCCGCCCGGCGCCGCCGCCTAGCCGGCGGCCAGGCCGAGCGCCCCTCTTGAGGGCGCTGTGTGCGGGAGCCAGAGAGGGGCAAAGCCCCTTCTCTCCCTTTCTCTCTCCTGCTTCCCTCTCTCTTCTCTCCCTGGATCACTCTCTCTCTCCTGGGACTTTCCCTCTCTCTCATTCTCTCTCTCTCTCTCCCTGTTTTCTCTCTCTCCCTCTCTCTCTCTCCGCGTCCTTCTCCGTTGGCAAGACTTAGGGCCGGTACCCTCCTTTTGGATTGGGGCCGAACCTCCCTTCGTCGGGCACAGCAAAGGAATCACCTTTCCTTCTCTCTGTTTGTTTCCTGACGCGGATCTCAACCCCGCGTCTGGGCAATCCCTTAACGCGCTATGCGCGTTTCTGTATTGACGCGACGCAGAACCCACGTCCGCGTCCGCGTTTCCCTCGCGTCCGCACTTGAACGCAGATCTCGCGTTTGAGGCATCTCTGCGACGCGAACCCCGCGTTGTGGCTCCTTCGCGACGCGACTCCCGCGTCTGTGATTCCCGCGTCTGCTATTCTCGCGACGCGACTCCCGCGTCTGCGAACCCCGCGTCTGCTATTCCCGCGTTCTGTGATTCCCGCGTCTGCTATTCCCACGACGCGACTCCCGCATCTGCGACCCCCGCGTCTCACTTCCTCAAACCGCGTCTCCCTGTATCCCTTTCTCTCTCTAGGTTTCTCTCTCTAACTCTTTCTCTCTCCTCTTCACTTTCTCTCTCCTCACATTTATATATTATTTTATGGCGCGTGCGCGAGTTCCATGGATTCCAGACTTTCCGGCTTTCCAGTGATTTAGGCGAGTGTTCTCGCTCTCGCCTCCTTTTGGTTTCCCCGCTTCGTCGGGTCGATATGCGTTTCCCTTCATGTATTCATGTATCATGTATTGGGCTGAGTCCCTGTATTTGTGTATGGCCGAGTGCCAATGACTGGACATGTATTGCTCTGTGACGAATGCTTGTACTAGGGTAGTTTCATTCCTGTACATATACCATGCCTGTGATGTACTTGCTGCTTTATAACGTGTGGTACTAACACTGCAGGTCTCTCCATGCTTCAGCCTCCGGTTCCTCACTATCTCGTCAGAGACGTGATTGGGACCGTCAGGTTCTCAGTTCAGCCTCTGGTCACTCACTGTCTCGAAAGAGAGGTGATTGGGGCCGGCAGGTCTCTCGGTGTTCAGCCTCCGGTCACTCACTGTTCCGAAAGGGAAGTGATTGGGACCGTCAGGTCTTCGGCTCCGCCTGGTCATCATGATCAGCGTTCAGCGCTTTGTCACTAGAATCGTCTAGGCGAGATGCTGCCGGATTTTCTACTCGCACTTTAAGCCGAGTTGTCCCGGTAACCTTGCCAGACGCTCCAGGGATAAATCCTGCTTGCTGTCTGTATTCCAGCTTGCTCAGCTCCGCTTAGTTGTGCTCAGCTACTGCTTTACTACATGCTAATGCCTGTCTCCTGTTTATACTACTTGTCATTACATGATACTATTTAACACATGTATATCACCTGACAATTGAGTGTTATCATCTAACACCTGACATGCTACTACTTAGCAAGACCTCTTGTCATGGCATGACTTGCCACCGGACTAATATCAACCTCTTGACATGATTGGTTACCTGCCTCCTGTTATGCCTGTTATGTATCCTGTTATATTAATACTTGACTTGTGATTATCACGTTACGGGAATCCTGCCTTGTTATCCTGAATGGAACTAAGTGCCACACAGAGCAAAGTGCCACACCATATTCGGTGGGGGCCACCTCTTGAATCTGTGGGGGCCACCTCTAGAATCCATCCCCTCAGAACAAAGTGCCACACCATACACGGTGGGGGCCACCTCTTGAATCTGTGGGGGGCACCTCTTGAATCTGTAGGGCCATTTCCTGTCATGACCAGTTATTCCCGTAATCTGTTAATATTGGTAAGTTATAATAAACAACTTGCACCTGGTTTGGGGGGAACTGATGGGCCCTGATTAATCATGTTCATGGTGGCACTATCGAGTCACGCGTGGCCAAATACTTGGGGATCACCTGGTGGCCACCAGGGATTCCGTGGGGTGTGCTGGCACCCCTACTCCTGATTATTCCTGCCGAGTATGCACACGCCCTAGGCTCATCTCTATGGGATCTGCGATACTCTATTCCTGTTCGGCGTAAATAAGTCCCGGTACCTAGCGGTACGTTCCGGCTCAGCACCGGATACTCCTGAACCGTTGTCCCGGGCATGTACGGGACCCATCCAGAACATGATTCATCGAACTTTATCAGTTTCCAAATAACTGGCTATATAAGTTGTGAGTGGAAGTATGTGGGAATGGGACACATACTGAAGCTTGGAACTTAGGCGACCCCAATTATAATAAAATACGAATATGCAATTTGCTGTGGTTTTGTAACTCGGGTTGTACGCGCTCGGATTACGGTGACATGAGACAAAGGTATATAGATGAGGGTTTCCTTGTTTGGATTATTCCTTCGAAGTACTAGTCTCATGGGGCCGTGACCTAAGCTTGTACAATCGGTTTTGCTCGTAATCGGTTTTAATTCGGTTTTAATCGGTTTTATTCGGTTTTATCGGTTTTATGTTAGTTTAGGAGATATCTGGTGTTGCCCTATCTACTTTACCTTCTCTTCTCTTATCAGACCATGAGTAGTTCCTGCTTGATATCTACTTGCTCCTGCATGCTTATCTATGCTCGCCACTTGGCTTTTGTATCACCACTCGCCTGGGGAGTTTCATCTGACTCCCCTGGATTCTCATGTCCAGGTCATGGAGATTGGAGCGTGTGGATTCTCCCAGTTGCTGATCAGAGTGGCGCAGCGGTAGCGTGGATCTCCAGCAGACTGTCCAGAGTCTTATCCTTCCAGGCCCCCCTGTGTGCCTCTCGAGTTTTCCTTTTGTAAACTCGTGAGTGCCCTTTTGTACTGTTCATACTTGTACATCTCTTTGTAATCTCGCAATTGCGCATATCAGTGATGTAATATTCATGTAATATTGGATCACCTCTGGTGATAACTTTGTAATTGTACTCATATGTTGGGATGTATAATGCACCACTTACTTCCGTACTCTGATTCTTGCCTGTACTGATGCTTAGCGTATATACGTGAAGGTACTTCTGACTTGCGTATATACGTTGCAGTAATGTCTCCGTATCCGCCAGGATCGGGGCGTTACAGGTTGGTATCAGAGCTTAGGCTCTACATCCTCAGTACGTCCAGACGGCAAATTAATGGTAAAGAAATTTGCAACTGGAATGCATGAGTCTTGTTATACATTCCAACTACAAGTGCAGAGTTATCTATTTTTCTTGATTATCTTTCCTTTGATTCCTAATCCTTTCCATAAATCTCCTGTTTTGGTTTTATGTAGCCTTTATATCAATTTAAGATATGAATAGACTAGAGAGGTAGTGGCTGGTTCTGAATGAAGCTATGACATGATCTCTTCGGCCAACTCTTTGAAGTTCGGGTATTCTATATTCTCGGTTAAATCTTCCAGAGTGATCGATGCCTGGTGTTCGGAATTCTTAATTATCGGTCTTCTTTATTATGCTCGGTATTATCAGGGTTTTCTTATCCTCAGTATTCTGGCTTATTCTCAGAGCGACATTAAGTATGCAGTACAGCGGGAATTCTATTGCAGAGT
Organism: Agave tequilana; assembly: GCA_038442645.1. Classification (NCBI taxonomy): domain Eukaryota; kingdom Viridiplantae; phylum Streptophyta; class Magnoliopsida; order Asparagales; family Asparagaceae; genus Agave; species Agave tequilana. The sequence goes on from JAVJIF010002948.1 coordinate 135,477, forward strand.
TGTGTTATCAGTTGGTATTATTTGGCATCGTTCAAAGACTTATACGGCCGGAAGTGCAGAAGATTTCTATATTCTGGTTATTGATCAGTCAACTTGAGAGCCCTACCTATAGTACTTCATATCTTAACTGGTATAAATTCCACCATGTCCCCTTAGTGTTCATTTTACCCCTTACCGAAATTGCGAGGACGCAATTTTTTGTAAGGTGGATGGAATGTAACACCCCGCTTCCGGAATACGTACTTAGTTGCGTATTCAGATTTTTCGATCGTATTTTTCGATTTGCTTCCTGTATTTGTTTTGTATTATGAATTCTTTATATGATTGTTTTGTCTTGGATTTGGATTCGTAGACTCGGAGTCAGCCCTAGTCTGAACCGAGGGCCCGATCCTAAAGTATTACTCGATTTGGTCTTTCCGGTATTCTGATTTGACCGATTTCTATTTCAAATATCATTTTTCAATATTATATATTTTATATGATTTTCTGGAATTTTCCTCAATTAAAAAGAATATCTTCAAAACCGGTGTCGGCCAGTGCCGCTGACCGATTCCCGGATTTTTAGTTTACAAACGGTTTAGAATTTCTACAAGTACCTTTAGACATTATTTCTTAAAATCATATTTTCTATCTACATACTTTTTCTGAGGATTTTATGAATTTATGAAAATTTCACCGGATTCGGTATCGGCCAGTATCGCTGGTTGACTCCAGGATTTTTGGTTTACAATTGGAAATGAATTTCTGAATTCCGCTTTCACTTTACTTCTTAAAATTATATTTTATTCTTTAATACATTTTCTGGGATTTTTCAGAATTTATCAAAATCCGGCCGACCCGGTGTAGACCGGTATCGGCGGCTGACTTCCGGATTTTTAATTTGAAAACGGGATTTTATTTTGGAAAACCGATTTCATATTATTCCTCAGGATGACGTTTTCTAGCTCCGGGGATTTTTGGGGATTTTTCAGGAACAGTCGATATTTCGCGACCATATTATAATATTATTATTCTTTAATCTTTTCTCTTCTTTCTTTCTTTTCCTTTCTTTTCTTTTCTTTTCCCACCAACTCCAGCCGCCCACTCCCCCCACGTGGGAGACACCACACCCCCTCACCTACCCCTTTCCCATCAATCATTCCCCCATCATTATTTCTTTTTCTTTTTTATTTCTTTTCCTTTTCTTTCTTTCTCTCTTCTTCTCTTCTCTTTATTTCTTCTTCCTCATCTCCTCCAAGAGAGCCCAGCCGACCCCATCACCGCCACCACCTCCGGCACCTCGTCGCCGGCGAGGACCCCCCCCAACTCCGGCCTAGCTCTTTCTCCTCCACCACCGACCACAAAACCACCACCACCTCCATTCCCTTTCTCCACAAAAACTCCACCAAACCCACCACCACAACCCACTCCCCACTTCCCTTTGGGGTGGCCGGAGCCACCCCTGGACTCGGCGCCGCCGGCGCCCTGCCGGCGGTCGCGGGCGGCCAAGGGCCCACCTGGGCCCCTGTGCTTGATCTGAGAGGGGACAAGCCCCTCTCTTTCTCTCTCTGCAGGAAGGGGGCAAAGCCCCCTCCTTTGTTCTGTTGAGGGGGCAGCGGCCCCCTCCTTCTCCGCCGGCGGCCAGCGCCGCCGGCGCCGCCGCCTGGCCGGCGGCCAGGCCGAGCGCCCCTCTTGAGGGCGCTGTGTGCGGGAGCCAGAGAGGGGCAAAGCCCCTTCTCTCCCTTTCTCTCTCCTGCTTCCCTCTCTCTTCTCTCCCTGGATCACTCTCTCTCTCCTAGGACTTTCCCTCTCTCTCATTCTCTCTCTCTCTCTCTCCCTGTTTTCTCTCTCTCTCCCTCTCTCTCTCTCCGCGTCCTTCTCCGTTGGCAAGACTTAGGGCCGGTACCCTCCTTTTGGATTGGGGCCGAACCTCCCTTCGTCGGGCACAGCAAAGGAATCACCTTTCCTTCTCTCTGTTTGTTTCCTGACGCGGATCTCAACCTCGCGTCTGGGCAATCCCTTAACGCGCTCCGCGCGTTTCTGTATTGACGCGACGCAGAACCCACGTCCGCGTCCGCGTTTCCCTCGCGTCCGCACTTGAACGCAGATCTCGCGTTTGAGGCATCTCTGCGACGCGAACCCCGCGTTGTGGCTCCTTCGCGACGCGACTCCCGCGTCTGTGATTCCGCGTCTGCTATTCTCGCGACGCGACTCCCGCGTCTGCGAACCCCGCGTCTGCTATTCCCGCGTCTGTGATTCCCGCGTCTGCTATTCCCGCGACGCGACTCCCGCGTCTGCGACCCCCGCGTCTCACTTCCTCAAACCGCGTCTCCCTGTATCCCTTTCTCTCTCTAGGTTTCTCTCTCTAACTCTTTCTCTCTCCTCTTCACTTTCTCTCTCCTCACATTTATATATTATTTTATGGCGCGTGCGCGAGTTCCATGGATTCCAGACTTTCCGGCTTTCCAGTGATTTAGGCGAGTGTTCTCGCTCTCGCCTCCTTTTGGGTTTCCCCGCTTCGTCGGGTCGATATGCGTTTCCCTTCATGTATTCATGTATCATGTATTGGGTTGAGTCCCTGTATTTGTGTATGGCCGAGTGCCAATGACTGGACATGTATTGCTCTGTGACGAATGCTTGTACTAGGGTAGTTTCATTCCTGTACATATACCATGCCTGTGATGTACTTGCTGCTTTATAACGTGTGGTACTAACACTGCAGGTCTCTCCATGCTTCAGCCTCCGGTTCCTCACTATCTCGTCAGAGACGTGATTGGGACCGTCAGGTTCTCAGTTCAGCCTCCGGTCACTCACTGTCTCGAAAGAGAGGTGATTGGGGCCGGCAGGTCTCTCGGTGTTCAGCCTCCGGTCACTCACTGTTCCGAAAGGGAAGTGATTGGGACCGTCAGGTCTTCGGCTCCGCCTGGTCATCATGATCAGCGTTCAGCGCTTTGTCACTAGATTCGTCTAGGCGAGATGCTGCCGGATTTTCTACTCGCACTTTAAGCCGAGTTGTCCCGGTAACCTTGCCAGACGCTCCAGGGATAAATCCTGCTTGCTGTCTGTATTCCAGCTTGCTCAGCTCCGCTTAGTTGTGCTCAGCTACTGCTTTACTACATGCTAATGCCTGTCTCCTGTTTATACTACTTGTCATTATATGATACTATTTAACACATGTATATCACCTGACAATTGAGTGTTATCATCTAACACCTGACATGCTACTACTTAGCAAGACCTCTTGTCATGGCATGACTTGCCACCGGACTAATATCAACCTCTTGACATGATTGGTTACCTGCCTCCTGTTATGCCTGTTATGTATCCTGTTATATTAATACTTGACTTGTGATTATCACGTTACGGAATCCTGCCTTGTTATCCTGAATGGATAAGTGCCACACAGAGCAAAGTGCCACACCATATTCGGTGGGGGACCCTCTTGAATCTGTGGGGGCCACCTCTAGAATCCATCCCCTCAGAACAAAGTGCCACATGGAACAAAGTGCCACACCATACACGGTGGGGGCCACCTCTTGAATCTGTGGGGGCCACCTCTTGAATCTGTAGGGCCATTTCCTGTCATGACCAGTTATTCCCGTAATCTGTTAATATTGGTAAGTTATATAAACAACTTGCACCTGGTTTGGGGGGAACTGATGGGCCCTGATTAATCATGTTCATGGTGGCACTATCGAGTCACGCGTGGCCAAATACTTGGGGATCACCTGGCGGCCACCAGGGATTCCGTGGGGTGTGCTGGCACCCCTACTCCTGATTATTCCTGCCGAGTATGCACACGCCCTAGGCTCATCTCTATGGGATCTGCGATACTCTATTCCTGTTCGGGCGTAAATAAGTCCCGGTACCTAGCGGTACGTTCCGGCTCAGCACCGGATACTCCTGAACCGTTGTCCCGGGCATGTACGGGACCCATCCAGAACATGATTCATCGAACTTTATCAGTTTCCAAATAACTGGCTATATAAGTTGTGAGTGGAAGTATGTGGAATGGGACACATACTGAAGCTTGGAACTTAGGCGGCCCCAATTATAATAAAATACGAATATGCAATTTGCTGTGGTTTTGTAACTCGGGTTGTACGCGCTCGGATTACGGTGACATGAGACAAAGGTATATAGATGAGGGTTTCCTTGTTTGGATTATTCCTTCGAAGTACTAGTCTCATGGGGCCGTGACCTAAGCTTGTACAATCGGTTTTGCTCGTAATCAGTTTTAATTCGGTTTTATCGGTTTTATTCGGTTTATCGGTTTTATGTTAGTTTAGGAGATATCTGGTGTTGCCCTATCTACTTTACCTTCTCTTCTCTTATCAGACCATGAGTAGTTCCTGCTTGATATCTACTTGCTCCTGCATGCTTATCTATGCTCGCCACTTGGCTTTTGTATCACCACTCGCCTGGGGAGTTTCATCTGACTCCCCTTGGATTCTCATGTCCAGGTCATGGAGATTGGAGCGTGTGGATTCTCCCAGTTGCTGATCAGAGTGGCGCAGCGGTAGCGGGATCTCCAGCAGACTGTCCAGAGTCTTATCCTTCCAGGCCCCCCTGTGTGCCTCTCGAGTTTTCCTTTTGTAAACTCGTGAGTGCCTTTTGTACTGTTCATACTTGTACATCTCTTTGTAATCTCGCAATTGCGCATATCAGTGATGTAATATTCATGTAATATTGGATCACCTCTGGTGATAACTTTGTAATTGTACTCATATGTTGGGATGTATAATGCACCACTTACTTCCGTACTCTGATTCTTGCCTGTACTGATGCTTAGCGTATATACGTGAAGGTACTTCTGACTTGCGTATATACGTTGCAGTAATGTCTCCGTATCCGCCAGGATCGGGCGTTACATATCCAAACACATGGAAGTGATACAAAACGCTCTCTTATACAATAAGATTGAGTGTTACAATTAAGGAGTACAAAGAAGTCCCTCTCTCTCTCTGAGGCCGTACTCACTCCTTGAAGCCGCATCTGATCCTAAGTGCATGATGTCTGAAGAAGTGCCAAATTGTGGCGACTGTTGGAACCGATTGCACTTTGATGCACGACGCCAACTTCGAAAGCGCCCTAGCTGACTAAGCCAGGAGCAATGGTGTTCTTGAGGTCCGGTGGCAACAAAAGAGCCTGCAACCCTTCGTTCAAGAGTTGATCTTTCCCCCGCAGGCCATCCAAAGGACATGGACTGTCCTTGATGTTACTTCTGGATGGGAGAGGAAGAGGATCCTCTCCGCCACCGCAACCGCCGGAACCTCCTCGCCGTCATACTTGACCTGACCATCTCTTGCCATCAGGCAAGAGTGGTGCAGGAGATCTGAAGAGACCTTGGCGAGATTTGGGTCCTCGTCAGAGATATAATTTACTCTCTTACAAATGACGAGGACCATAATTTACTCTCTTCCAAACGAACATTGAGCAAGCTCGCCGTTGAAGCACTCTTCCAGGAGACCAGCGAACCTGCAAAGAACAAATAAGAGAATCAGAAAATCTGGAACTTAGTATACTTTAAAAAGAAACTAAGTAACAGACGCGGCAGTCATTGAGGACTTCAGACGCGGAAATGATCTGCACAGTCAAACCACCGCGTCAGCAGAAACAGACGCGAGTTAAAAACTGTGCCACTCCCAGGATTCAAACGCGGTCTCAGTTTGCACCCTCGTCTAATATACTAGACGCGAAAAACTTCAAACGCCGAAAAATTGCCATCTCTCTGTTTGGTGAAACAGGAGTTGCAAGATTCGGTCTGAAATGCGCCAAGGCAATAGCCATGAGCAAAGCAGCGTCAAGAGCCCGCGTTCAGAAAAGTTCAAGTCACCAGCACAAATTCCAGAATAGGAATGTACCAGAATTTCATTCAGATGCCTATGCCAAAATACAGGCTATGGACATCATCGGGGTGACATACCAGCAGAAACCTCTGTCCAGAGTTGACCTCTCTGCATCCAAACGCGGTGCGCAAGATGACATGAGAGAGGATTCCTTCTGAAGAGACCAAACAGAGGCATGAGAGCTCTGGGTCATCTTCATCCACGGGGTCACCTTCACCCATGAAGACGGTTTCTCTGAAAGATATTCAAGGCGAGACTTCTCTCGGAGCAAAACAAATGAAAACAGTCTAAGTTGGATTGTTGAAGAGGGAGAGGGTGCACTCTATTTATAGGCAGTCCCTAATAACTGTCATTAATGGGGCATCAATCGGAACCATCGCGCACAACTGTCAAGCCCCATCAAAACGGACGCGTGAACGCTGCTTTGGAAACCGTCGAAGTGCGCCGTTTTTCAACCGCCAGCGTCGGTTCCGCATGCAAGAGCATTAACGCCTGAACCCAATAAGAGGCTGACGCGTGGATAACCGTCTTGGGAAGCAAACGGATTACCCGGAACCCCAATCGACGATGAAGACTTGACGTTCAAAGATCTCCTAAAAATCTTTTAAAGTCATGCTGCATTGAACGCAGATGGGAAAGTCGCTCGAGGCTGCGTATCCCGTGTCTGATCGATCCGCGTCTTTCTAGCAACCGCGTTTCACTTTGTGATTGACGCTGCGTCTCACTCCATGGACTGACGACCGCGTCTCACTTTATGGATCAATGCTGCGTCTCATCAAGAAGACCGCGTTTCACTCTGTGATTGACGCTGCGTCTCACTCCATGGACTGACGACCGCGTCTCACTTTATGGATCAATGCTGCGTCTCATCAAGAAGACCGTGTTTCACCCTGTGATTGACGCTGCGTCTCACTCCATGACTGACGACCGCGTCTCACTTTATGGATCAATGCTGCGTCTCATCAAAAGAACTTTGTAAATCTAAGTTCCTGTAGACTGACGACCGCGTCTCACTTTATGGATCAATGTCGCGTCTCATTAAGAAGACTCAGAGTCAAGGCCGCGTCTCATTAACAGAACTTAGTCTTACCTAAGTGCCATTATACCAAGGAGTTGGATTCGCCTACAGCTGAGCAAAGAAGATGGAGCAAAATTTTTCAAACTTTTATTATAAACAGTAAAAGTGGATACAAACACTCTAAACAGAGTGTCCTCTTCTTTACAAAAAAGGGGAAAAGAAAAGAAGGCTAAATGTCCTGGTTCGCCAAGGTACGGATTTGTTCCCTAAGGCGGTGAATCTCGTGTTGGCGCGTCCTTTCAGCTTCCATAATAGCCCGGTTCCGCAGCTCCTCTTCGGATAAGAAATTTCTTGCGGCCAGCTGCGTTCGCAGAGATTCCACCTGGAAGAATGTAGAGACAGACTCTCTTCAGCTCGCGCCCTAGCAGCTTGTTGCTCCTCTAGCTGCTTTTTGATGATAGCAAGCTTTTCCTCATTGAGCGCAAGCACCACTTCTGCCTTGGCAATGGTGTCCCGAGCCCTGATGATGACTTGCTCTGTGCTCTGCATGACAAGCTCGGATTCCCTTGAATCGCCAGCTAGTTTCTGACATTCAGCCTAGGAATATTCGAGATTGCGGATCTCTGCAGCGATTTGTGCCTCCGCTTCCTGTCGCTCTCGTTCTTGAGCAGCTAGGAGCCTAGTCAGGGTGGCCTGGGCCTCACTAAAAGAGCCGGCATCTTCCAAAGACTCCAGCTCCTGTAGGTAGTCTCCCAGTTGCTCTACCACCCGTAGACACGCCTTGGCAAGCGAAGGGCCTCCAGTTAATTCGACGTTCACGGCCAGATTTTTAAGAAGCGTCTGGGCAAATTGGAACGTGTTGTTTCCACGTAAGATGAGATCAATACATGATCCCATCGAAGCGAAGAATTGCTGCACCATCTGACGTGCCAGTTCCCCCCATGTCTTCACCACCTAGGAAGCTTCCTGAACCCTTTTCTGTCACAGGATAGGGGATTAAGGCGGATCTTCTCGCACAAGAGTCGTGTTGGCCGTCGAGACAGCAAGAGCTGGACCGGCCGCTGACGCTTCCGGAGGTACTACCTCTGCAGGAACCTCCACGACCAATGAGGAGTAGTAAGCACGACCTCCTCAGAAACCTCCACCGAGACCTGAGCTGTATGGCCTTCTGGAAGGGTGCCAACCATCGGACCCTCCACCTGAACCCCCTCGGTCCTCTCTGCAAGTTATCGCGATGTTAGCCACAATGATAGAAGAGCTAAACATTTAAAGCATCAGAGCTGCCTTACCAGGTTGGAGGTCCGGAGACGTCAAATCCTGCGGAGCGAAGTCTCCTCGGCTTCAGCAGTAACCTCCTCGCGGCAGAGTGAGAGCCTCCTCAGCCTCAGTGGTTACTTCCTCTTCTGGCAGAGTGGAAGGCTCCCCAATTTCAACAGCTGCCCCCTTTGAGGGTATCTCAGCAGCCGAGACCTCAATCCCCTCGGGCCGGTCAACTCTTTCACCATCTCCTCGATACGCGAGGAGGTTGTAGCCTCAGCATCTTCGGCTGGCCCTGCAGCATAAAAGAGAATGTTAGAACACCCTCTTCAATATGCAAAGAGAAATTAGACAAAAGATGGAAAGAATACCTTCAGTAGGGATAATCGCCAGCGATGGTGCAGTCGATGGCTCACCCTCATGTATTTCCTCCTCCGAGATGTGGAAGAATTTGCTCTGATCAGGAAGAGCGGGTTCATCGCCATAGTCGGTCTCGTCTTCGAAGTCGCTTTCCCCCCGATAACGAAGAAGACGACAGCGCAACATGAGGGCTCCGCAACAGGAGCCTTACCTCCATTACCCCAGTGGTAGGACTAGGGTCGACTGCCCTAAACTGGAAATGAAGATGCTAGGAGACCCCCGGCTGCTGTGCCTCGTCTCTCCCATCATGAGCAGAAGAAGGCTCGGGTTGAGCTGAGAGGCCCTGCAATCTCAACATCCCCTCCAGTCATTATGTCAACCTCCAGTCTCGTCATCTTCGGCGGCGGTGGACTCTTCAACAAGCTCCCCTTCCTCCACGGTCTTGCTGCGCGACCTAGGAGCACGGACTAGGGTGGGGAAATCTTCATCTTCCTGATGGTTCCTCAACCCTAACAGGGACGTCTTCAGGAGGAGCCTCAACTCTGGCAGAGATGTCTCCGGATTGAGAGACTTCCCGTTAAGTCCCTCCGAGCCTTCTTTGGGGCAGGCTCAGCGATAGAAGCAGAGCGTCGATGACGCTTGCTCGCCAACTGCTTAGACCTCCTGGCCCGCGGCTCCTCCCTAGTGGCTGGTGGCTCCGCCCTTGTCGCTGGTGGCTCTGCCCTTGCCGGTCGCGCGCTCCGCCCTCACTGCTGGGGGCTCCCTCCTCGATCTTCGCCCGACCTCCTTTTGGGCCTTCAGGTACTGTTCTACGAGTTTCGTCGGTTTACTAGAATCAGTCCTGGCCTCGAGACTTGCATTGATGCTCTCAATGCATGAAGACGCCGGAAAAAAGTCTGGCGTTTGGATGGCTTGGGAGTACCAAGTACAGAAGCTGAAACTCGTACGGCACTTGGGCCCCTCGAGAGGTAGACGGAAAGATACTCCCGTCCCTCCAGCCACACTATAGTACCAGGCCCGAGCACCCTCGAACAGGTTCCCTTCGAAGGCGAGTCTAGCATTGGGGTTCCCGACATAGAGCTGATCATAGCCGAACTGTCGAGCGAAGCGGCTCGGCATATACGGCTCAATGGTACATGACGTCCCTTGCCGGAAAAGCACATATCCGGGCCGGATATTTAGCAACCACCAGAAGGCCCCGCGGATAACCTCATGAAGTCATCTGGGCCAACAGAATCAACAAGTAGATCCCCGAAAGATGCATCAGGGATCTGGAGGAAGGCAGCGATTGAGCTGGTAGTTGGCAGGGTCTGAAAGGCACTTCCGACGTAATATATGTAAGGATCACGCCATTTGAACCCTCCAACCGCTGTACGAAAGGGACAGAATTCTCCCTCCAACGCGCTGCCGTCATCAAAGAAGGGAATGCATCACGTACCAAGCAATAAGGTACGTGTAAGGCAGCTCGACACGAGGGTTGGGACGCTTCACCGTCGGACTCCCCTCTGAGTCAACATACGGCTTTCCCTCGGAGTCTGCAGTTTTTGGTGGCTCGCAGAAACTCTTAGTGAGCGCCCGCAGCCCGCTCTGAATACCAGCCGCCACGGCCGGGAGAAGGGCTATGGGGTTCCCATGAGCCAGGAGCACCGCCGGGTACACCACGTCAGCAACAATGACTTCATGCGGCAGTGTGGCACACACAGCGCTTCAGCCACAGCATCAGAAACCCGCCAACAGCGCCCGATCGGAGATAGGAGTCCGGGCTTGATGGTGAAAACTTTTCAAAACCAAGTCAGGGTCGAAACCGTCCTCGTTCGACTCCGTGTGTAGAAGCTGTTCGGAGCCTGGTCGATCCTGTCTTCAATCTCCCTGTCAGAGCTGGGATCCAATCGGGTTATCCGATGGTCTTTGGTGTTGACATTATTGAACAAGTAACTGGCCCAAGACAGTTGCTTGACTCCCTGCGACCGCCATTTGGTTATCTGGCCGCAAATGGAAGTGACATAACACTTCCCAGTAGGTCTCATATATGAGGGGAAACTCCTCCTTCACATAGCGAAGCTCCACAGCGGTCGGGACATATTCCTCATAGGGAATATCCCCTGTCGACAGCCCCGAGACCTCGTGCAGCTCGTGCAGAGCAAGGCCCATCTCTCCGACTGAGTGAAGAACGTCCCCGTCAAAGGATTATAACGCACTAGAATCCCGAAGAAGTTCTGAGAGCTTTGAGGGATCCCCCACGCACGGCCCTTGACTGCCGAGTACAGTCCCACGCGCTTTAGCAGGCCCCCGAGCTCGGTAAGGACAAAGCCGACCATCCTGCCCCACAATAGTTCTCCGTGGAACGGACCCACCCCGGCGCACGGAACCCAACCGGTAGTCACCCTCCGCCTCCATGAAGGCGTTGAGGAAGGTAGTGCCAAGTTGTGTATCTCCCCAGCTGGAACCTCAGTCCTGCGCGACCCAGGGAAAAGGCCGATAACTGACCTGTCATGCTATCATGACGGTATACTTTGTGGAGCCCAATCACCGAGAGTGACCTCGGGAACATATCGAGCAAGGTCCCATTCCATCTTCCGAGGGACGGACATATGCTGGAAGTAGGACAGCGGGAACATCCTCTCCATGTCTGGAAGAAAGAATCTTCCACCCTTTATTTGACGGAGCCATTTGTAAGTTCCGTCATACACACTATGGCCGCCCTCGTGGATACGATCTCCGAAGAAGAAGGCAGGCTTCTCCAGCTTGATGCCAGCATCTGTTGCGAATGCTGCATCAGTCATGACACCCGAAGAGTTCTCATGTCAACATTTGAGAGCCTCTCTCTGCGATCCGGTAATTTTGTCAGCAGTCACAGGAACAGTCCTTTGCAATACAAAAGTCAAATCCCGGTCAGCACACCTACATGACCAAAGTGGCACTTCTTGGCGAGTGAAGTAGCAGGGCGTGGCGCTGCAAAAAGAAAAGACACTTAGTTAGATACTCTATCAAAAGCATAGAAAAAATGCTAAGTGTTCACATCCACGCAGAAGAGACACTGGACGCAGGAGTTATAAATCCGCGTCCAGACCTGCGCATCCACGCAGAAGAGACACTGGACGCAGGAGTTATAAAATCCGCGTCAGACCTGCGCATCCACGCAGAAGAGACACTGACGCAGGAGTTATAAAATCCGCGTCCAGACCAGCGCATCCACGCAGAAGAGACACTGGACGCAGGAGTTATAAAATCCGCGTCCAGACCTGCGCATCCACGCAGAAGAGGCACTGGACGCAGGAATTATCAAATCCGCGTCCAGAAACCTATGGGATCGGCGTCTCCACAACATTCTCCTTGATGTCACTTCTGGGTGCGAAAAGAAGGGAGTTATCCACCTTAACCTTTCCACTATCATAATCGCCAGAAGTTAAGGAGGGTAACCCCCTTCCTTTCACATCCCCAGACGTCGAAGTACTTGGACTCGGGTGCCAGATTCATCAAATCAGCAGCTGATGAACAGAAAAAGCAAGGATCAAATTCGCGTTCTGTAAACTAAGTCCGCGTCTGAACCCTTCACAAATAGAAAATATTCTAAGTGAAGAATCTGAAGCGCAGGACTCAAGCGCGCGAGGGTGCCAAACCCGCGCCTCGGTTATCATCCCAAAGACTGCGTCTGGGAATCAAACACGATTTGAAAATCACGTGTTAAGGGTTCTTAAAAGTTCTTTGAACTTTCTTTAATGGCGAAACTTCCGCCTAAGAGCCTTTACCTTGGAGACCTGGGAGAACGACGTCCTGTACAGAGGAGGAGCCGCCCTCTGGGCCTCGGCGACGGTCGCCTTTGAGGACGATGCAGTTGGCTTAGTCTTGGGTGCCATTGATGTTCAGAAATCCGAGCAAGGAGATGAACAAGTTCGAAGATGAACAGAGAAGGAAATTCTTTTTCTCAGCGTGCGTTCGGAGAAGAAGATGCATCTCTCTAACTGTTGCCTTTTATAGGCACAGGGATTCGCGAAGATACGCGGCGCGTGGCCCGGTAGACGCTGCAGCGCGAGTCACTGCTTGACGCGTGTAACCAAATCATTTCTGAACGGAGAAGATCATGCGTCGCAACCCCGCCACGAGTCAGCAGTCGACACGTGGAGCAGTTCATTTAATGAACCAGGAAATCCGCGCGCCAAAAGGCGAAATTTCGCCGGTTCCCTAGGCCAGCTGGCGGCGTAATCATGACATGGCACAGAATTCGCGCCCAAAGAACGCACCTCCTCGATGGACATGCACGTCAGCCTCTCCATGAATGCATTCGGAAGGTCGCGTCTCTCTAAGAAATTCGCGTCCTTCCAGTCTGGCCAAATATCGCGTCTGCCTTCTGAAGATCAGTCGCGTCTCCATTACCAAAGGACGCAAATCGCGCCTTTACAGCAGTACCATCTCTGCTTTTTGAAAAAGAACCTGCGTTTGGGCCTCCTGCTTCTGCAAAATCAGTTCAACAGTACACTGACGCAAAGCAGACGACCAACCACTCCTGGCTTAAAGCGCGCCAGTGACAGACTAAAAGCAATCGGGGAGGTTTAGACTGTGCATCTAAACACTCAACATGATCAACTCTGGGGGCTTCAAAGAGTTCAACAGTACACTCACTCACGAAGAACTACTCCAGATAAGATTAAACCCCGGGAGCATCAACAGTCTAGTCATGAAGGCGAACTCAGCTAGAATCCAAAGTATTTCGAAATCCGTCCCAGTTAACTCTGCGGAATGTCGAAAACTTTGGAGGGGGTTCTGTAGGCTGTCTAAAAAATCACCAAGACAAGCCACCAAAAACACAGAGATCCAAGATCCAGCGCAAGGCTAAATGTGACAATCAAGACGCGAGAGATACCCGCGTCTCAGCATCAAGGCGCGCAGCCCGAACCCGCGTCTCAGCATCAAGGCGCGTCGCCCGAAGCCCGCGTCTCAGCATCAAGGCGCGTCGCCCGAAGCCCGCGTCTCAGCATCAAGGCGCGTCGGCCCGAAG
>JAVJIF010002949.1:0-83065 GCA_038442645.1 Agave tequilana
AACCTCAAGGAGCTCAGGGGATTGCAAGGACGATTGGCGTACATCCGCAGGTTCATCTCAAACCTTTCCGGAAGATGCCAACCCTTCGCTAAGCTGATGAAGAAGGGTGTCTCGTTCATTTGGGACGACGCTTGTCAAAAGCATTTGAGAAAATCAAGCAATACCTCACCCAACCACCAGTCCTTGCAGCTCGATATCCGGAAAACATTTCTGTATACGTTCGAGCAATGATCATTCTTTGGGAGCTCTACTAGCTCAGAATGATGATCAAGGGCGAGAACAAGCAATCTACTATTTGAGTAGAACAATGATCGAGCCGAACATCGGTACAACCCGATCGAGAAGGAATGTTTGGCATTAGTGTTCGCCATTTAGAAAATGCGACACTATTTGGTAGGCCAGACAATAAAGTCATATCAAAAAGTCAAACCCTTGAGGTTACTTATGACAAAGCCTTCATCGCTAAATGGCCGACTGGCAAAATGGGCCATATTATTATCCAATATGAAATGCACTTTTTACCACAGAAGGCCATTAAAGGACAAGCAGGTGGCGGATTTCCTGGCTGAACACCCGGATCAGAGGGCAGCCAGACTCTACGAGGATCTCCAGATTGAAATCGTCGAAGTCTGCTCGACTCAGACATCGTTCGAAGGCCAAGGTTGGCAACTTTTCTCGACGGTGCATCCAGAACAAGCCCAAAAGGACACATCGTAGCGGGGGTAGAGAGTAGTACTCGTCTCGCCACAGAATTATGTGATTCCCCGAGCTGTCTCATAACCGAGCCTTGTTCCAACATGTAGCAGAATACAACGCTCTTTTGATTGGGATACAGCTCGCCGATGAGATTGGCGTTAAAAATCTCGAGGCATATGGCGACTCTAAAACTCATCGTCAGCCAAGTTCGCGGGGAGTACGAGGTCAGACATGAGGACCTAGTAACCCTACTACAACGCAACTATCCGCATGGCCGAAAGGTTCACAAACTTCTATATTGACCATGTACCGCGCAGGCAAATGCGCACGCAGATGCACTCGCATTCCTCGCGGCCTCCGTAGCTCTTCCAGCTGGAGCAATGGAGAAAGTATTCGTCTACAGCCACGACCTGTGTTGCCCAGAACTGCCCTCGAAGACTATCAGGAGTCAAAGGGAGAGTATCAAGGCAAAGAAGCGCTGGAATTGTCAACCGGGCTAGAGCTTAAAGACTGGCGATTCCCCTATATCGACTATGTCTTGTATGGCATCCTGCCTGAGGACGCCAAGGAAGCGGCTGCCATTCGAAGGAAAGCCCCTAAATTTTACTACAATGGATTACACGAACATTGTATCGTCGATCGCATGACGGGATCTTGCTCCGGTGCCTCTCACCAAGCGAGGCTCAAGAGGTATTGAAAGAAGCCCACGACGGCATGTGTGGAGCCCACCAACCTGGCCCAAAAACGGCACATCGACTCCAAAGATTGGGTTACTATGGCCCAAGATGGTTGCCGACGCCGTCACCTATGCTAAAAGATGCCACGCTTGTCAAGTGCATGGGGATTTCATCCATAAAGCGGCAGGGTATCTCCACTCTACAACCTCTTACCTGGCCATTTAAAATGTGGGGGAGGATGTGGTTGGCCCTATCAGCCCACCAATCATCAAAAGGACACGGTTCATTTTGACAATAACCGTTATTTCTCTAAGTGGGCTGAGGCATTCCTTTGAAGGAGGTCAAATCGTCGAACGTGATCAAGTTCGTGAAACATCACGTATTTTTCGTTCGGTGTACCTCGGCGAATTGTCCATGACAATGGACCTCAGTTCATCAGCCAGGCTTTTCAGAGATTCTGCGCTAAGTTCAGAAATCCAGAGTGTGTCCTCAACGGCATACTATCCTGCCGCTACGGCCTCGCAGAAGCTTTCAACAAGACCATGGTAAGCTTCCAAAAAGTTCGTCTCGAAAAGTCAAGGGACTGGGACGACAAACTAGGTGAATGCTTATGGGCCTATCGCACAACTGTGCGAACCCCAACTAAAGCTACGCCATTTTCTTTGGTATACGGGTGTGAAGCCGTGCTCCCACTGGAAATCCAAATTCCATCTCTACGCGTCGCCTTGACAGCGGAGATGACAGCAGAGGAGAAGCATCGACAGCGACTCCAGGAACTGGAGGCCTTAGATGATAAACGTCTGCAGGCCCAACAACAAATCGAGCTCTACAAAGCTCGTATTACCAGAGCCTTCAACAAGAAAGTTAAATGCGAACTTGCAAGAAAGGCGACCTTGTCTTAGCCGTCAGAAGACCCATGGTAATGACGCACAAGACAAAAGGAAAATTCCAACCCAAATGGGAAGGACCATTTGTAGTAGAGTCAGTCTACTCAAATGGGTCATATCGCTCATAACCTCAAATGGCGATACACTCATGATGCTGATCAATGGCAGGTTCCTGAAGAAATACTATCCTTTGATGGTATTCTTCCGCTGATCAAGTTAAAAGTACACCTCTGATCAAAGTAAGAAGAATTTCTTCATTATAACATCCGACGCCCCGACGGCTAAGGATAGAGGAAAATGTTGGCTTCTAAGCCCAACATAAGTCTTCGATAACTCATCATGCTGAGGGGAATAGCATGGCTAGCCCAACTCAAACGGTAGTTAGTAAAGGCACCTCAAATCTGTTGATAGCTGAGGGTTTGCTAAAAATCCTAAGTGGACTTGGCTCCACTCTTTCCTCCAAAATCCCTTACCAATTCTCATCCACAGAATGGTAGGTCTACAAAATAAACCATTACTAAGTTAACACTATACCTCTGGTAATGGAAACTTTTCAATATTCCTTGTCGAGTACAAATTTTGTTTGTCAACTCTACACGGAGTATCAAACTTCAAATTTGCCAAGTTAACACTATACCTCTGGCACTTCAAATTTTCACTTGTCAATTCTCACCAATAGAATGACAAGTCCTCAAATTGCTCTTATCATGAGTCAATCTTTGTCAAGTTAATACTACACCTCTGACAAATTACTGTTAAAGTTTAACACCACACCTCTAAACAGTAATCAGGTTCTGTCAGGTTTAAATTACACCCTCTGACAGTCACTTTTCTTCAGACTTCCATATCGAAGCTGAAATGGATGATGCTAAGTTAACATTACACATCTAGCATCAAGTCATTGCTAAGTTAAACAATACACCTATGGCCATGACTTTCCCTCGGACTTCCTTATACAAGCCGAGATGACCAATGCTAAGTTCCACATTACACCTCTAGCATTACCCTCACTGTCAAGTTAAACATTACACCTATGACAGTGACACTTGTGAGTTAAGTTAATATCACACCTCTGACTCACATCCTTGTCAAGTAAACATTACACTTCTGACAAGACCACTTTCAACCCGTTAAGTTAATATCACACCTCTAACGGTAACAAACTTTCCTAGATTCCCCATGAGTCTAGTCTCACTTGTTATTCTCTTCAACAGAATAACAAGTCTACCTAAAAACATTGTTAGGTTAATACTACACCATCAACAGTGTTCCATCAAATCCCCAGCTGAGCTCAATCAAGTTAATCCCAAACACTTGATAATTCGCGAAGATACGCGGCGCGTGGCTCGATTAGTTCTGCAACGAGTCATCGCTTGACGCGTGGAACAGATCAATTTTAATGTATCGCGAAGATCGCGCACCATGGCTCTGCAGCGAGTCATCGCTTGACACGTGGAACAGATCATTTAATGAACGGGAAGTCCGCGCGTCAAAAGGTGATGTCCCGTCGGTTTCCCAGGCCAACTGGCAGTGCAATCATGACATGGCACAGATTCGCACCCGACGGCCGCGCCTCTTCGATGGACATGCCCCGTCATCACCGCCATAAATGCATTCAAAAAGTCGCGTCTCTAAGAAGTTCGCGTCTTTCAGCCCGGCTGAACATCGCGTCTGCTTTATGGAAGATCAGTCGCGTTTTGCATTTGCCAAAAGACGCACCCCATGAAAGTCGCGTCTGTAAAGCAGTACTATCTCTGCTCTTCAAAAAGAACTGGCGTTCAGTCCTTACTTCTGCAAATCAGTTCAACAGTACACTGGCACAAGCAGACGATCGTCCACTCCTGGCTTAAAGCGCGTCCATGACAGACTAAAAGCAATCGGGGAGGTTTAGACTGTGTATCTAGACACTCAACACGATCAACTCTGGTGGCCTCAAAGAGTTAACAGTACACTCACGAAGACCAACTCTAGATAAGATCAAACCCGGAGCATTAACAGTCCAGTCATAAAGGCGAATTCAGCTAGAGTCCAAACTATTTCGAAATTCGTCCCAGTTAACTGCGGAATATCGAAAACTTTGGAGGGGGTCTGTAGGCTGTTTAAAAACACTAAAAGACAAGCCATTAAAAAGCAGAGTTTCAAGTTCTAGACGCGTGGGGCTCGACACCCGCGTCTCAACATCAAGGCGCGTGGGCTCGACACCCGCGTCTCAACATCAAGGCGCGTGGGCTCGACACCCGCGTCTCAACATCAAGGCGCGTGGGCTCGACACCCGCGTCTCAACATCAAGGCGCGTGGGCTTGACACCCGCGTCTCGGTTATAACCCCTGGTTATGGGGCCAGTCGCCGCCCACATAGCGGGGAGGTCAGCCCCTCGTTGTGGAGCGTTTTTAGGGGGCACGTTCACCCTGGAACCCCTATAAATAGCCCCGTCACTATTGAAGAAGGGGTCAGATTTTCTTTAGTTAGACGACAACAAGACAGAGACAGGAGAAAGAGAGCTAAACTCTTCAACAAGCTCGCTGCGTACGAGTTGTCCTTTGCCTACCTTCTCTTTGAGAGTTTTGGTAGACAAGAGCTGTGTTACTCCTTCTACCAACAAAGAGAGGATCCCTGACGATCCCGACGGTCATCCCGGTCAACGGAGAACAAGATTCACTCTCCACCGCCACACGAAGAAGAACCCAGTATTAAACAAAGGGAGGATTCAAGACTCAACATGCTCCCTCCCTTGTAACTGGAAGGGAAATAGTTTTGTTGTAATTTTTCATTTGATTCAAGGAAATTTTACAACACCTCTTTTCTTTTTTCCAGCGCGTACACCCCCAGCTGATCTTAATCAAGTTAATCCTAGATCTCTGATAAAAGTTCATCTTCACTGGGGTACCAATTCAACCTGTCACTTTCTTTCATAAAGTGGCAGGCCCACCAAAATTATCTTATCTCTGTCAAGTTAATATCACACCTCTGATAGCATTGCGGGGTACTTCAGATAGGATCTTTTTTTCACAAAATTGACTTGTTTAAAATTTCATCATGATTCTGACAAGCCAAAGATTCTTTGCTTCTATGCGTCTGACTAAAAAGAGACAAAAGAGTTCAAGACAATAGAAGAGACAAAAGAAAAGTGTCACTTTTATTTATATATCCAGGCATATGAAAGTGATACAAAAACGCTCTTATTCAATAAGATTGAGTGTTACAGATAAAGGAGTACAAAGAAGTCTCTCTCTCAGAGGTTGCACTCACTCCTTAAAGCTGCGTTTGACTCCAAGTACAAGATGTTTGGAAGAGCGCCAAAGTAGGAGCAAACATTGTGGCAATGATCAGAAGCTGGTTGCACCATGATGCATGATGTAAACATCGAAGAAGTCTCTGGTTGATGGAGAGCAATGATATTCTTGAGGTCTGATGGCAGCAGAATCCTCCGATCCTGCCGGACCATCTGAAGTGGGGGTGTGATCCTTCGTTGATGAACATCTCTTCCGCCAGAAGATCGTCCAATGAGCATGGAGTTTCCTCGATGTCACTTCTGGGGTAAGAGAGGAGGTTTAAGACCTCACAGGGGATGCTAACCACCACTATATCCACCGCTACCCCCGCCGCCATCCTTACTCTGACCATGCCATGCCAGCAAGCATGACTGGTGCGTCGAATTCAAAGAGATCTTGGCGAGGGTTAAGTCCCCGTCAGGGACCATGATTTCTTCCCTTGTGGACGACGGGGATCATGATTTCTTCTCTTGTGGATGAACATCGAACAAGTTCGCCGGCCGATATATTCTCCCACGGGCCCAGCGAACATGAAAAAGGATGATAAGCTTACCTGCAAGAAGCAACGAAATTAGAAGATCTGAAGCTTAGTATACTTCAACAGAAAAACTAAGTGACAGACGCAGCTATTGCCGAAGGATTTCAGACGCGGGAATGACCCGCGCAGCGAACATCGCGGCGGCGGCAGAAACAGACACGGTCAAAATTCTGATATACACGGAATTCAGACGCAGTCTCATTTGACATCCGCGCTTAAAGGACGAGACGTGAAGAGAATCGGACGCGAGAATTGTCATCTCCCTGTGGATGAACAGGGGTTGCAAGACTCAGGCCTCAGACCTCCAGTCTGAATTGAGATTCTCCTAAGTCGACAGCCCCAAGACGCGAGCTCTATGTGCAAAGCCTGGGCCAGGTGTCTAAATCTGCTATACTGGCGTCCAGAGAAGTTTAAGTCGATGGCGCAAAGTCAGAAAAGGAATGCACCAACTAAGACTTCATCCGGATGATGAATCTCTTTAAGAGATATCAGAATTCAAACTTAGCTGGGTTAAAAATGTCATGGCAAGTCGGGACGGCGTACCCGCAGAGGCCTCCACTAAGAATTGAACTCTCTGCATCGAAGCGCGGACATAAAAGGTGCTTAAAAAGATGGCTTCTGTTATTGAAATCACTTGACAGTAGTAATCTTCTAAAGAGACCAAACAGAAGCATGAAAGCTCTAGGTCATCTTCATCCATGGAGGCAAGCCCCTGGTAAAAGCTTGAAGGGAGAAGAAGGAGTCCCTCACTGCACTCGCTGTCAAAAGAAAACAGTCCAAGTATGGGACTGCTAAAGGAGGGAGTAAGCCCTATTTATAGGCAGCCCATGATAACCATAATTAATGGTTCATCAATTAGAACCGTCGGCCTT
Organism: Agave tequilana; assembly: GCA_038442645.1. NCBI lineage: Eukaryota > Viridiplantae > Streptophyta > Magnoliopsida > Asparagales > Asparagaceae > Agave > Agave tequilana. The sequence goes on from JAVJIF010002949.1 coordinate 6,943, forward strand.
AATGACCGCACGACTGTCAAAGCCCAATGGAAGGCTGACACGTGGAGCGCGCTTCGGGAAGCGTCGAAGATGCTGGTCTCCAACCGCCAGCGCCGGTTTGACATTAAAAGGCATTAACGACTAAGCCCAATGAAGAACCGACGCGTGGACAACCGCTTCGGGAAACAACGGATGATGCGGGTTCCCAATCGTCAACGAAGACTTGACGTTCGAAAATCTCGTAGGATCTTTATGACAGGCTGTACTAACGCCTGGGAAGTTGCGCCAAACGCAGATGTGAAAGCCGCGTCTAGAGGCTCGCGCGTCCTTTTCAAAAAGTGGCGTTCCCCTTCATTCCAAGTTAGAAGACCCTTCGCGTCTCTTGGATGACTCAAAGTTACTCCACGTCTCTCAGACAACTCAAGGTTGCGTCCATCAACAAAAGGGACTCATTCTGGGGGTCTCAGTGGGAAAGCACATAGAGCTGCGTCCCAAAGCTTATATCTTCAGCAGAGAAGGCCTATCACTTTCACAAGTGTCTTGGAGCTGCGTCTGTATGGATAAAGAGAGGTCTTGCACCGAGTTTCAGCAACACGTCCCAGACCGCGTCAATTGTAAGGGGCGTGGACCACACTCTTGATGCATCCTGATTCCTGCGCCTGGATAAAGTTAAAGACTGCGGCCAGTGAGTCACGCTCGAAGCTGCGTCCTTCGCTTCCACTTGAACCGCGTCTTCACTGGCAGGTCAGAATCGCGTGCCTCAGAGCCGCGTCTCTTTTTATGAATCGACGCCGCGTTTCGTCAAAAGAACTTAGTTTTATCTAAGTTTAGCGTTCGCACGCCAAAAAGAAGATGTCCCTTCGGCTCCACTGAACACGTGACATGGCACGAATTCGCACCCAACAGCCGCGCCTCTTCAATGGACGCGTCCCTTCAGCACGGCCATGGTTGCGTCCAGAAAGTCGCGTCTTTTCTCAAAAAAAGATGCATCTCTCCAAAAGGTTGCGTCCTTCCAATCCGGCCTAACATCGCGTCTGCCTTGCGGAGTATCAGTCGCGTCTTTAAAGCAGAGTACTATCCTGCGTCTCAAATAAAGCTGGTGTTCAGTCCTTACTTTTGCAAATCAGTTCAACAGTACACTGGCACAAGCAGATGACCGTCCACTCCTGGCTTTAAAGTGCACCCACGACAGACTTAAAGCAATCGGGGAGGTCTAGACTGTGCATCTAGACACTCAACACGATCAACTTCGGGTGGCTTCAAAGAGTTCTACAGTACACTCACGAAGACCATATTCCAGATAAGATCAAACCCGAAGCATTGACAGTCCAGTCACAAGGGTGAGCTCAGCTAGAGTCCAAAGTATTTCGAAATCCGTCCCACTTAACTGCGGAATGTCGAAAACTTTGGAGGGGGTTTGTAGGCTGTCTAAAAGCAGAATTCCAAGACGCAAGGTTAATCTTACCCGCGTCTCAGCCGCTCCAAGGCGCGAGGGTCCAAAACCCGCGTCTCAGCACCAAGACGCAAGGTTAATCTTACCGCGTCTCAGCACCAAGGCGCGAGGGTCCAAACCCGCGTCTCAGCACCAAGGCGCGAGGGCCGAAACCCGCGTCTCAACAGCTCCAAGGCGCGTGGGTTGACACCCGCGTCTCAGTTGTAACCGTTTCGGTTTTAGGGCCAATCACGGCCCACATAACGGGGAAGGTTAGCCCCCATTATGGAGTTTTTCAGGAGGCACGTACGCCCCTAAAAACCCCTATAAATAGCCCCGTCGCTACGAAGAGGGGAGAGGAATTTTCAGTCAGAGGATTTTTGGGAGAAAAGAACTCTGAGAGAAAAGAGAGAAACCCTTCAAAGAACTTGCTGTGTCAAGTTGCTCTTTGCCTACCTCTCTTTGAGAGTTTGGTAGACAGAGCTGTGTTACTCCGTCAACCACCCGAAGAGAAAAGCCCCGGAAGATCTCGACGTTCACCCGGTCAACGGAGAACAAGATTCTCTCCATTGCCACACGAAGAACCCAGCCTTAAAAAGGGAGGATTCAAGACTCAACATCCTCCCTCCCTTGTAATCGAAGACCGATCTGTTGTAATTTTCTATCCAATCAAAAGAATTTTACAATTTGATCCCCTCTTTTCCGGCGCATACATGTCTCAAATACTAATCATGCATATCACAAATCTAATAATCATGACATTTAACATACTAATCATGAACACATCAAAACATTCTAAAAATGAATAATATGAAAACATGTAAACACAAATGGGAGTTAGAGATCGTTTCCAAAAACAATAGGGCACATCTCTATATCTCCAAAACATGGTGGTCCTTTCACCAAACTCTCCTTGAAAGTGATGCATCCAAAATTGTCATCTTTAGGCTCGGAACGCATCCACCTCAAGGCACCATCACTCTCACATTAAGTGAGAGCCCACACCTACATAAAAAAGAATAGGAGTGATCTTGTACCCATACTCTTTTGGGTCCATGGGGGTTAGCTCCTTCCCTAACCCAAACAAATTTATTTGCTAAATTACATCATGTATCTTATCAAAACAAAATTAGTAAGGTGGCCTTACGTCCACATGTGTACATGTATACACATGAGCATACAATGTGTGATGGGTATGAACGTGAGGAGCATGTGTATGCCGTGGTTTGTGTGCATACATAGGAGGAACTTGTTTCTTTTGAAACATAGATTCCAAACGTGTATGGTTCATGGCACACTGTCTTCTTAAGCATACAAATATCATTTTCAATTATGGAAGAAGAGGTGCATGCAATAGGTGAGCTAGAATGTGAAGCTACACTAGCATGACAAACATGAGAGTCAATATCATTTTTCAAAGAAAATTTTTCTTAGAAACCAAATCCAATTCTTTTGAAATAGAAATAATTTATTTTTTAAAGATCATTTATTTTAAAACAAAATCAAGTTTTGAAGTTAAAGTCACATTTTTCTTCAAAACATTTTCACAATCTTTTTTACTTTTTAGAATCTTGTTTTCATTTAGGACAAGATCAAGCTTAGATTTCAATGAATTCCTTTCATTAGAAATCTCATTTCTTTCTTGCAAAACCAAATCAAGTTTTGAATAAGTTTTCATTTTCTTTGTTAAGTCCAAAATATTTCTTTTTCGAAGTCTTATATTTTTCAAGGAGGTTCTCACAAATAATAGATAGTTCTTCATTCAAAGCATCCGGATCAACATAATCATCACAAGAAGAACTAAAACTATCTAGTTGAGTATTCGAAAGTATCTCAAGGGAGTCATTCCCTTTGACCATGAAGCAATGATGTTCAGATTCTTCTCCGCTAGATTTTTCCTTTTTATTGATTTGCGTTTGTAGCTCGGGAGATGTCAAAATGTTCCACACTGTAAAGGCGAAGTCACAATGAGAAATCATATTTAAATATTCTTTACTAAGAGATGCTCTAAGTACCTTTAGGGCTAGTGCGTTGGCCTCTATATGCAAGCTATTATTAAGGTAGGATTCCTTGGTAATGGCAAGGTAAACTTTATAACCTATGGCTTTTAAATGGCAACTCATCATAACCTTTCATATATCAATTTAGAGATATCAAACATGGGAGGGACATCCATGAGTGCAAACTATATGTGTGCAAATGCAAATGTAGATTAGCAACTAAGATCACACTGCTAGGTGGTTAAACCTAATATCAGGAGCGTAGGCTCTGATACCAATTGAAAGCACACCTAGAGGGGGGTGAATAGGTGTACGGCTAATCTAATGAATAATAATGCGAAATTTAAAACTTAATTGCAACACACTTAGTGTAACCAAAGAGTGTAACGAATTCCCAGTGAAGGGCTCTGAACTAACTCCTCTTGATTCCTCTGAATAAGAGTTGAGGTGCTATATGAAGCTCTCTTGGTTAAACACAAGTGAGGCACACACAAACAAACCAAGCAGTATAAGATATGATAATATGAATCAATGCTCAAATGTAAGAGAGAGAGAGAGAGTTAGAGAAAGTGGATCAAACGCAAACACCGAGATATGTTTTGAGGTTCGAGCACACAACTCTACGTCCCCGCCTTCACACAGAAGGATTTCTACTAACTCATCAACACAGGACTTCCCACACAGGGAACTTCCACTGAGAATTTGGGGCAAATACAATCGGGAGTACACAACTCCTCTCTCAACCAATACAACCTCTCTCTAGAGGCAAGGCACAAACAAATCACCTCTACTCTTAGAGGGATAGGCACTTAGCCAACAACAAATCAATCACCTCACAATTGAGGGATTCCAACACAATCTCTACCTCTCACTAGAGGGAGCCAAATACCACTTTCACTATCACCTCACACTTGAGGGATAACAACTCAATCACCTCTCACTAGGGGATATCAAAATCAATGGAAGGTATACAACTTGGTGGTCTATCTCAACCACAAACCAAATCTTTTCTCACTAAAGAAAGATCCTAATAGATAGGATAAAATGATAAGCTCAAGTGTGAGAAATAAAGAGTTTGAAAATTAAAATCACAAAGAAAAACTCTTGGGAAAACTTCTAAAATTGATATGAAAATGAAGATAAAAAACAATCCCCAAAGACTTTCTTTTTCTTTGGATTTCCAACCCTTTAAAACAAATAAAGATGAATCCTTTTGGCTCAAAAACTCTTTTGAAAACTTGTATTAAAACACTTGTAAATGAGAAAATTTTGCTCTTGAAATTCTTATTCAAAAAACTAACTCAAATGGGGGTACTTATAACCCATTTGGAAATCTGCCCGTTGGCAGCTGAAAAGGGCCAGTTTGCCCTTCTGGTCGACCGGACCAACGGTCAAAAATTTAACCATTGAGCCCAGCGATCGACCATCGGTCGACCGTGCCCAGAACTAGAAAGCAACGGCTCTCTGGTCGGTCGACCGCCCGGTCGACCGAGACTGGAAAACAGAGAGCAGACTCTCTGTTCGGTTGACCGCTCGGTCGACTGGAGGCTTTTCCAGAGAGCAGAGCTCTCTGGCGGTCGACCAGCCTCCCCAGCTAGGCTGCGTGCACGCTTTGTGCATGTCAGTTGACGGGCCCGGTCGACCGCTCACTGCTACGGTCGACTGGCAGCTAGCCAGCCAGACAATTTTGGGACTAAAAATCTTAGGTTTTTATCTTTTATAAAATACCATAAAAACACATAAATTTCACAAAATCTGTTCATGTTATATCTTTGAAATACAAACATGTCTGAGTAAAAATCAAATCATGTTACAAACATTTTGAACCATTTTTGTGACTTGAAAATTTGTCTTAAACCAAAAAATGTGTATTTTTCAAAACTTAGATTTTTGAATTGGAAATCTGATTTTTCCAAAACACATGTAAATACAAAAACATGATATCTAAAAAACTTTGAAGCATATTGTATATGGATAGAATCCAATATACATGAAAGGTATTATATCTATGTTTTTGACATTAAATCCAAAAATAAGTTTGTCTAAATACAAAACTCTAAGTACATTAATAACCTATCAAAATAAGTTTTTCTAAATAGATGAAGCATATATGTATATAGATTAAATCTAATATACATTAAACCATGTAAACTTATTTTGATTCTATCTATTCATGAAAACTAAGATCGGTTAAACCGAAAACTAAAACCAATAAACATGAAACTTAAAACAAGTGTGTGTTGTGAACTTAAGCATATCACACTATCTAATCTTTACAATAGATCTAAACTAAATCTTAACTAAACAAATCGAAGCCTTCTTGTAGAACGCCGTCTCCAAGTCGACTCGATCCAAACGCGATGCAACGAGGTTGACTCCAACCGAGTGCTAGATGTGAACTTGACGCTCGAGCTATTGAATCACGATGTGTTACCGATACATTGGGTCAAAGAGACCCATTGTTGTTTCTGCTTGCGGTATTGATTTCAAGAACGAGTTTCAAACGCTAACCATTAATCTTAAATTCATTACCATTCTTAGTGTTGCATATCTTTATCACTCCATGTGGAAACACAATCCTAATGACAAATGGATCTGTCTATCATGATTTCAACTTGCCTAAAAAAGATAAAGCCTATAATTGTAGAGTAAAATTCTTTTGTCTGGGGACAAAAGTTTTTCTCATGATAAATTTATCATGAAAAATATTAATCCAATTCTTCATAATCTTCGCATTTTCATATGTCTTGTTTTTCTACTCCTTAAGGTCAGAAATTTGTAATTTTCGAAGCCTACCGACCTCATCTAGGTCAAAATTCAATTGCTAGATAGCCTATAAGGCCCGTTGTTCAAGCTCAACTGGTAGGTGGCAGGCCATATCAAAAACTAACCTATACAGAAACATACCTAAAATCGTTTTGAAAGCAGTCCGATAGGCCCATAGTGCTGTTGGCCCAGAGGCCTTTCACCTTAGTTTTGATGATGAATAACTCATGAAGGTTAGTTTACTAATGATCTTTTATAATAAGTTTCAGATATTGATCAAGATCTTAGTAGGTGATTAGCTTCAATAAAGGATTCAAAGTCAAGTTTTGGAGCTAACACATGATGATTCAAGAGCTCGCGCGTCAAAATCACATCTAGCACTCTATTGGAGTCAAGCTCATTTGGATCGAGTTTGGATCGAGTCGTCTTGAAGATGGAGATCGACAAGAAGACTTGCATTTAGGTTTGTTTTAGTTTTATTTAGATCTTGTGTAAAGATAGGCTAGTGTTGATATGCTCAAGTTCATACACACAAGTCAAAAGTTTATTGGTTTCGGTTTAATCGGTTTTAGATTTTCTAGAACATATCTTTCGTTTTCATGAATAGATAGAACCAAAAGAAGTTTTACATGGTTTAATGTATATTGGATTTTATCCATATAATCTATGTTTCATATTGACTAAAAACTTACTTTGATATATCTAATTTATGGTTTCATGTTGTTTTTAACAAAACTTAATTTTGGATTTAATGTCAAAGCATAGATATATCATTACCATGTGTATTGGATTCTATCCATACACAATATGCTTCAAAAGTATTTCTGTATCATGGTTTTATATTTATACAAGTTTTAGAGAAAACGGATTTTCATTTCAAAATTAAGTTTTGAAATATCGTTTTTGGTTTCAAGCTTAATTTCCAAGCCTAAAAAATAGTTCAAATATTTGTAATATGTGTTGATTTCTGGTCACACATATTTGTACTTCAAATATTTATAAGAACTTATTTTTTAGATTTTATGAGATTTTATAGGTATTAAAAAGCCAACATTTAAAAACCTAAAAAACCCATTCTGAGCCTGCTGGCGGTCGACCGACCAGTCGTCTGGACCAAGCTTGGTCGATCAGTCGGTCGACCGATGTACACAAAATGTGCACAGCTGCCTTGGCCATGAGCCGGTCTACTGGTCGATTGACCGATCCAGAGAGCTTGCTCTCTAGATCTAGTCCCGGTCAACTGATCAGTTGACCGAGCCAGAGGGTTCACTCTCTGGTTCTAACCTTGATCGAGCCGGACGGTCGACTGTTAGGAAATTGCCTTGGAGCGGCGACCGGTAATCCCAATAGTCAAAATCTGACCATTGGTGGTTTACCGGGCGGTCAGCCGACATGTCAATTTTGACCTGTTTTGAACCCCAATATATATTTTCAGACCCTATAAATATGGGTCCTTTGAGGCCAGTATTAACCTAAAATTTCAAGTGCAAAATTTTTCATCTTTTCAAGTATTTTCAATAAGTTTTGAAAAGAAGTTTTTGAGCCAAAAATTCTTCATCTTATTTTGTTTTCAAAGTTTTGGAAAATCAAGTCTTTGGGAATTCTATTTTGTTCTTCATTTATATATCAAGAAGTTTTTTTTCAAGTATTTTCTTTGAAGTTTCTTTTCCAAACAATTTATTTCTCACACTTGAGCCTATCAATTCTATACCTTTCTATAGGATCTTATTTGTGTGAGAAAAATTGTTGAGGCATATTGAGATCACCAAGAGATTGTTTATGATCATTTGGATCACCAAGTTGAAATGTTTTCTTTGCTTTAGCTTAGTGCCCACCTCTTGTGTAGAGATTTGTGTTTGAGAGAGTGGAGTTGCGTACTCCCGATGTTGAGTTGTAATCTCTCGGTGGAGGTCCCTTTGTGTAAGGTCCTGTGCGGGCATAATGAAAATCTTTCTGTGTGAAGGAGGGGACGTAGACCAGTGGCTCGAACCTCGAAACATATCATCTTGTTTGCGTTTGGATCTTTTCTCTTAACTCTCTTTCTTTCTCTCTCTATCTTGTATCTTGCATTGCTTATTACTTGCTCATATCATATACATGCTTGGTATTGATTGTGTGCCCACACTTGTGTTGAACCAAGAGAGATTCTACTAGCATCTCAACTCTTAATTTAGAGGAATCTCGAGGAGTAGTTTCAGAGCCCTCCACAGGGAATTCAGGCTCACTCTTGGTTACACATTGTGCATTTGCAAATTAGTTTTTAATTCTACATCATTTGCACTAGATTAGCTTGTACACCTATTTATCTCCCTCTATGTGTACTTTCAATTGGTATCAGAGCCTCCGCTTCTGATATTCGGTTTAACCACCTAGGAGTGTGAACTTGGATAGCTAATCTAGTCATTGCTTTAACACATTTAGTATACACTCGTGGATTATCTTGCTCCACCCACTTATGATGCATCTAACATTGATTTGTGAAAGTTTAAAATGGGTACATACTTAAACATATTAGGTTTGCATGTCTATCTTGCCACTGCTAAAAATTCTTATATTAATAATAGCAAGTATAGTTAGGGTAATGCACAAGAATTAATGGCACTAAAGTAAGCACTAAGCAAAGAGCGTCTTTCTATTGTTTCTCATTGTGATTCCGCTTTTGCAGTGTGGTCCGAGCAACAAACGACAAACTATGTGGAGAATAAACCAAGAAGAGATGAGTTCGACCAAGCTTGCTTCATGGTCCAAGGGAATGACTCCCTTGAGATAAAATCGAATGCCTATCTTGATGACAATGCTAGTTTTCTTGTGATGATAATATGGATGGACATGCATTAAATGAACAACTATCTAAATTTTGTGAAAACTTGCTCTCTAAATACAAAGCTTTGAAAAAAAAGAGTTTTGATTTAAAAAGAGAAAATGAAAATTTGTTTTTTAAAGCATAACATGATTTTGCATGAGAGGGTTGGGATTTCAAATGAAAGGGACTCATTGAAATCCCAATTTGACCTTATTTTAAAAGAAAATGAAATTTTGAAAAACAAAAATGATTTTGATATTGTTTTAGAAAGAAGAATAAGGTTTTGTCTTCGAAACTAGATTTTTGTTGTAAAAGAATATAATTCTTTGAAAAATTAAATTGCTTTAATTTCAAAAGAATTGGATTTAGTTTTAAAGGAAAGCATCTTTTTGAAAAATGATTTTTCTTCCCATTCTTGTTATGATTCTATTGTTATATCTCCTATTGATAAGAATGCGTGCTCCACTACTTCAAAAATTGATAATAATATTTGGATGTTGAAGAAAAGTGTAGATTGTTTGAGCTCCACTTTGAGCCAATGTGCTATGGATCACAAAAAATTAGAATCCATATTTCGTAAAAAAACATGCACCACATATTCATGCACACCATCCATAGCATACACATGCTTCTCGTGTTCACACACATGACACCTTGTATGCTGGAGTGTACACTTGTACACATTGTGGTCGCAAGGGGCACCTTGTAAAATTTTGTTATGATAGAATACATGATTTAAATTTTACAAATAAATTTGTTTGGGTTAGAAAAGATGCTAATATCTACGGACCCAAGAAAGTGTGGGTACCAAAATTCACCATATTATATTTGATGTAGGTGTGGGCTCTCACTTGGCATGAGGGTATTGGTGCCTTGATGGTGGATGCGTTCAGCTATATGGATGCATCACTTTTAAAGATGTTTGGTAGGAGGACCACCATGGTTTGGAGACTTAGAGAATAGTTCATATGGTTTGGTAACTATTTCTAAACTCTTATTTTTGTTTACATGCTTTTTATTATTAATTGTTAGCATATTTGATTTTAATGCTCATTATGTTAACAATGTTATCAGACATGTGATATACATAAATAGTCTTTGAGATACACCTATGTTCATATGAATTCATATTTTGTGTTATCACTATTGTTTAACTACTATGTATATACTAGTTCTAAACACGTGCATTTAGCCTATGATCATGTTTGTTTTATGCTTCGTGTGTGTAGACTGTCCAAAAATCACTGGGATTAAGTAATCAGAAAGCAGAGTCCAAACTCCAGATGCAAGGCAGTATAACCACTAGCGCAGCACCAAGACGCGAAGGTTAAAACCCGCGTCTTAATGTTACTATAATAACCAAGATGCAGAGCTCGAAAGCCGTGTCTCAGCACCATTGTAGTCCCAGGACGCAAGGGTCAAAACCCGCGTCTCTACCTCACTGCAATGTCCAAGACGTAGAGCTAGAACTTGCGTCTCAGGCATCCATGCAATACCCAGATGCAGAGCCCAAAGCCCGCGTCTCACAGGAAGCTTAACACAGAACTTGAAGTTCGCGTTTCTCAAGCATTATCTCAACAGCAAAACGCGAGGCTTAAAGCCCGCATCTTGGTTATAACCGTCCTCATTACTGGGTCAATTACTGCCCACGTAATAAGAGAGTTAACCCCCATTATGGAGTATTTTTAGGGGACAGTTTTACCCCTGAAACCCCTATAAATAGCTTAGTTTGCTATTGAAGAGGGTTCGAAAGTTTTGGTCAGAAAAATTTGGTTGTAAGCCTGATAAAGACCAGAATTCTAGCTGAGAAATACAAAGAGTAAAACTCTTCTAACAACTTGCTGATTTCAAGTTTGTTCTTACCTAAAGTCTCTTTGAGATTTTTATTGGGCAGAACCTGTGTTACTTTGTCCACCGTACAAAGAGAAGATTCTCAAAAGATCTTGACGTTCACCCGGTCAACAGAAACAAGATTCACTTCTCATCGCTACATCAAGAACCCATCACTAAACAAAGGGAAGATTTGAGCTTGAATGTCTTCCCTCTCTTGTAATCGGATTATTGATCCGTTGTAACTTTGTTTACAATCAAATAAAAAATTACACGCCTTCAATTTTTTCCACCAAACAAGAGATGGCGACTCGCTGGGGACTACTTCTCTACTGATGAGCAAGTCGTGGAGTAAGGTGACGTCACCTGCATGGGAAAGGTGGTCGAATCGCTTGTCGTAGAATTCGACCAGGTAAAGTATGAAGAGTTCCTCTCTTCCGGCTCCAAGAGCCCTAGGGCGCGACAGTACCGCAAAGTCTCCTTAGAGGTTCGCTCTCAGGACCCTTCAAAGGCTTCCCTGAATGTGGTCTGCGCGGAGAACATTGTGGCAGGATGCGTCACACGTAAGTTCCGCGTCAACGTCTCCCATGAGACCCGCAAGGCCCATGTTGTTGGCGTTCAGTCTGCTCACGACCATCCTCTTCCTCAGCCCCAGGTTACCAGAGGTTCCCAACAACCCGTACGGCGTAACCGGAACGCTGAACGTCGACAGAGACGACGCGCGCGTCAATTACAGATGCAGGAAGTTGGAACAACTATCTGTCCAGCAATCTGTCTAATGGATACAGAATGCGAGGCTCAAGCTTGCATCTCTTCTGAACTACGTCAGACGCACGAAGTCCGTGTTTGAAGACCTTAATGCAAAGCCCACAAGGCTTGCATTTCTGAAGCTTTACTTCCCAAACGCGACGTTCAGCAGTACGAGGTTTGTGCCTCTCCTCAGAGACATGAGACCCGCATCTCTACAAACAAATATAGAATTGAGAAGCCCGCATGTCTCAACTGTCGCTAACCAAACGCGACAATCAGCAGCACGAGGTCTGTGTCTCTTCTCAGCAAAGGCGCGAGACCTGTATTTTAAAGCCAAAACGCGAGAGTTGTGTTGTTTTACAGAACGTGAGCTCCGTGTCTCAGAACCCTGTGTCTCAGATTCATGACGCAAGGATGGCCCTCAGAAGCTGAAAAGTCCTCGAAAACCCGAGGCTAATCTCTTTAATCCCCTTCTGACAGATTTAAGAGATTATTTGATAAAGAAAAAGAGCGCTAATCAGGTCGCTCCATCTTGTTCCTGTGAATGACTCATCACAATATACTCTCTGAATGTCGCTGCAGCTCACATGTGATCAACCAGTCGGTATTCAGACGATTAACCTCAACTTACCGATCAGCCAAAAGGCGTCGTTCTCACAGAAGGGGAACCTTCTCTGACACGGAATATCCCGAAGTCACTGTAAACATGGTAGGTCCAAGCACTACGCCAAGTAAAAGTAGGAGAAAACAACCGGCAGTCAGCTCTGACGAGTCTGATACGAAACCAGAAGGAGTGTACAGGCATACTCGCACTCGGACTGGTGCGGTATCTCCGGTTGACTAAGTGCCCTAGCCCGGGGCATTCAATTAAGTGAATCACAGGCTTCAAACTCTTCTGTAGGGAAGGAAGCTTTTGCATATGTGGCAAACACTCCTGAGGAGACGACTAGGCGCCTAGAACAGCAAGCTCAAATCCAGAGGGAACAATTCGATATGATTCGTACCCAACAAGAATCTATCGATACCCTCAAGGAGATGCTTGCACAGTTACTTGAGGACAAGAAGAAGTTGAATGCCCAAACTTCTTCTAAAAAGTCCAAAGGCAAGCGGAAAAAAAGGGGAAAGCTCATCTTCTGTACACATAGAAGAGGAGAAACAGTCCAATTCCAAGTCATCTAAATCCTCATCTAAAGAGGAGGCACTCCAGAGAATGGGGGTACTCATTTTAAAAGAATGAATCAATTGGAGCAGCGTCTGGAAGCCCTTACCAATCGAAAAGGCCTCAAAAAGTAGGAGTAGTCTGGCCATACCCGACAGAATGGGATCTTGTCCCATATCCTCCCAAGTTCAAAGCCCCGACTCTACAGGCCTTTGGCGGCAAAGGGTCACCAAACCAACACATTTACTACTTCAAGTCTATACAGGGAATGTAGTAGATAATGATTTCATATTGGCACATTTGTTTATCGGTACTCTGAAGGGACTCACCTTTGAGTGGTTCGTGAAACTCCCTGAAGACTGTGGTGATTTGGAGAAGCTTTTCCTTACACGCTTCTTCGAAGACGACTCGGAGGTTACCATGCCAACTCTCCTGACAACAAAGCAACGAAAAGGAGAGTCAGTCAAGATATTATTTGTGAAGAGACTTCAGAATATGGCACTCTGATCTTCTAGTGGTATGACCCAGGCCACCTTGGTAGAGACATGCCATCATAATTTACAAATTTCACTCCTAGCCCAGAAAGGAGTTACCGAAAGCGACACCTAGAAGAAATTGGTCCAACAAGGTGAACAGGCTGAAGAGATTGTCGCTAGGGTTAGGGTAGAAGAAAAAAGCCAGACTCAAAAAGTCGACAAGGCGAGCGCCAGAAGTATCTTTTCAATCAAAGAGAAAGGATACATTGGCGACAGAGATAAAATCCCCTTTAAATCTCAGCCAACCAAAGGGGAAGGTTCTTCAAGTCATCCGCGCACTAACAGGCTATACTCCTTCAAGGATGAGCACGTCAATTCGTTGTTCAAATTACTCAACAAGAGCAACAGATTAAAACTTCCTAAAGCTAGACGTCCCGAGGAGGTCGGCAAGATTGATAATCCCAACTACTGTCTATATCATAGGATGTTAGGGCACCCCACCAAGAGCTGTTATATCTTTAAAGATATTTTTCAAGCTCTGATAAATGCAGAAGTGTTCAAGCTCCATCCAGAACAGAAGAAAGTGACGGCTAACATGACGTCATTTCTTCAGTTCGAAAACCAGCCTCCAACATCGGTCGGAGTAAATCCCATTCCGAAAGGGGAACTAAGAATGATCAATATAGACCTGCATCACCAGCAAGAGAAGGGTCTTATACCTATCCTTACACCTTAGGGAGAAATTATGTGGGTTCATCCCGACCTTGTGGAAGGCCAACAGTGACTACTGTTACCAACAGGAAGTCGAAAGTAAGGCAAAAGCTTCACCTTGTAATGTGGTATGCGCTTCCTCCCGAGAAGTAGAGACTGATGTTCTCTCACTAACTGACTCAGAGGAGGAGACGATCGTCCTTGCTGCAGAGCAGAATGCACCATTTGTGGCTAAACTCATTCGGGATAGTCGTATTTAAAGAAGTATGATGGGATAGTGGCGAATCCGCCGAGACCTATTGCAGAGCCAACCAAGCCCTCCATAAAGCAACCTGTGGAGAAGCAGAAAGAGCTTCGATATTCTAAAGCTCTCCAAAGGACAAAGCAAAAGGAATGTCAGCACCTTACCGCTTTGATGTGTTAGCTCAACTGGCCAACATCCCGGCCAGGATCACCTTTTACGAGCTCCTAAGACTGTCAAAGTCAACAAGAGAAGCTCTGAGAGAAGCTCTAGCCGATGCTACTGTCTTCATGACCCAAATCCCAGCTGAGCCACAAGAGAAAAATAAAGAAGACTGCCCCTACGTCTCTCAAAATGCCCCTAATCACCTTCACGCCAGACGCCATACAGGTTAAGGGAAAACATGATAGGCCCCTGTACTTCACAGGGTATATTGGATCATCTGAAGTGAGCCGCATTTAGGTAGATCAGGATTTGCGTTGAGCATTATGTCTCGTTGGGTCATGCAGCACTTAGGCATCCCCACCCACCGATTGAGCGCCACCCAAACTACCATCTATGGTTTTAACTCTAATGGTACGCACCCAATGGGGAAGATCAAACTCAAATGTCAGATTGGGGATCTGAGATCTGAAGTGACGTGCTATGTGATTGATGCCGATACCTCATACAATTTTCTGCTGAGACTACCGTGGATTCATCGTAACTCCATCATCTCCTCCACTCTCCATCAAGTCATGAAATATATCGACGGAAGTGGGAAAGTCCGAACTTTGATTACCGAAAGACATCCGTTCAAGGGGATAGAGAACTATTTCACAAACTCCCTCCTATACCAGGATTCTCTGGAGATGAACAAAATCCACAACCAGAGGAACTAGACTCTGGTAATGAAGCTGACACTGAACCAGAAGCGGAAGAAGAGTGCCTGTGAGAATTAAATTCACTTGTAACGAGCATTAATAAGCTTGATGTTAATAACACCGCCGATAACATAGGCGAGTGGTATATTAATGAAGAGTTAGATTTGGCTTACTTTTCTGTGTTATCTTCTGATTCAGTGGCGTCTGACACTAGTACCGATGTAGATGAGGACCCCTGATCGTCAACAGGTGCTCTGACATCATTGCATGCACCGGTGAGGTCATTCCTCACGACGTATCAAGATGTCAGTGATGCACAAGAATCACTATTTATGGTCCCAGCAAAGCGTGAAGGCCAAAAACCAATTCTTGGAAGAATCAAGCCCGAATTAATGCCTCGCAAAGACTCATAAAGCGAGAACGAATCTCCTCAATTCGCCCATTATGAGCCAGATGTACTCAGAATTATGGAGAACATGGGGTATGATTTAACAAAGAGTCCTAGCTTGAACTTTGGCAAAGGAAGAAGAACACTGCTTCGATCCTTCGTTCCAAAAAGAAAGACCCCTGATTATTATCAAAAAACTCGTAGGGGGTTGGGCTATGTGTCAACTCCAATCCCGTCAGCCTCTGAGTCTGAAGGGTATTATACCATAATCACTCGTCAGGCACATCATTGTGGGAGTCAAATGTCAGTATCGACAACATCTTCAGAGAACTTTCAGTAAATATGGTTTCAACAAGCCGCCTAGAAGATGGAGATAAAGAAACGATCCGGTCAGATGTAGATCCTTGGATTAAACACCTAAACACTCTCTGGGATATTCGCTTTGAACGACGTGAACCACCCACAGAGGATAGGGTCACCCAGATTAATATAGGAAATGAGGCTAATCCCAAGCCAATCTTTATAAGCGAAAGCTTATCACCCTCCGGAAAGGAAGATCTGATATCTCTCGTGCGAGAGTATATAGATGTTTTCGCTTGGAATTATGAGGACATGCCTGGGCTTGATCCTCGAGTGGCTATGTATCACCTCAACATTAATTCAGACGCGAAACTAGTCAACAGCAGTAGCGACAGTTCCGTCCAGAAATAATGGAAGCAATTCAGTCAGAAGTCAAAAAGCTCATAGACTCTGGCTTCATCTGGGAGAAACAACACCCCGATTGGGTAGCCAACATCATCCCCGTTACCAAGAAAAATGGGAAGATCCAAGTTTGTATTGATTTCCGCGATCTAAATAAGGTATGTCCAAAAGATGAATTCCCCTTCCCAATCATGGATGTCATGATCGGCAATACTTGTGGGTTTGAATGGATGTCCTTCATGGATGGGTTCTAGGGATACAATCAAATCAAGATGTACCCTGATGACGAAAAGCATACATCTTTCAGGACACCTCTGGGGGTATACTGCTATACTGTCATGCCCTTTGGATTGAAAAACACGGGAGCAACATACCAAAGGGCTATGAGTGCAATTTTTATAAGCACATACGCAAAACAGTGGAATGTTATGTCGACGACATTGCAGTAAAAAGTCAGGCCAAGGGCGATCACATAGCAGATCTAAAGTCAGTGTTTAATATTATGCGGGCACATCAGCTAAAGATGAACCCCACTAAATCCTTCCTGGGGGTAGCCAATGGTAAATTCTTGGGTTTGTGGTTACATCCAAAGGAATCCACCTCGACCCAGAAAAAGTCCGCACTGTCTAGGTGATGCAATCTCCAAGGAACCTCAGGGAGCTTAGAGGGTTGCAAGGGCGATTAGCGTACATCTGGAGGTTTATCTTAAATCTCTCGGGAAGATACCAACCCTTCACCAGATTAATGAAGAAAGTTATCTCATTCATCTGGGACAATGCTTGCCAACAAGTATTCGAGGAAATCAAACGATACCTCATGCAACCACCTATCCTTACAGATTCAGTTTTAGAAAAACCTTTCCTGATATATGTTCGAGTGATGGATCATTCTAAGAGCTTTGCTAGCCCAGAATAATGATCAGAGACATGAGCAGGCAATCTACCATTTGAATAGAACTATGATCGGAGCCGAACATCGGTACAACCCGATCGAAAAGGAATGTTTGGCATTGGTGTTCGCCATCCAGAAAATGCGAAATTACTTGATGGACCATACCATACATGTCGTATCAAAAGTCAATCCTTTAAGATTGCTTATGATAAAGCCATCGTCGCTGAATGGTCGATTAGCAAAATGGGCTATATTGCTCTCCCAATATGAGATGCAATTCCTACCACAAAAAGCCGTGAAGGGATAAGCGGTGGCAGATTTCTTTGCTGAGCATCCAGATCCGAGAGCGATCAAATTTTATGAGGATCTTCCAGATGAGATCGCTGAAGTTTTTCTAACCCAGACATCTTTCAAAGGACAAGTGTGGCAGCTCTTCTTCGACGGGGCATTAAGGACTGGCCCACGAGGGAATGTCGTAGCAGGAGTGGGGGGTAGTCCTTGTCTCCCCACAGAACTACGTAATCCCTCATTCATTCTCATTAACTGTGCCATGTTTCAATAATGTAGCAGAATTCAACGCTCTCTTGATCGGAATGCAAATCGCTGATGAGATTGGCGTTAAAAGTCTCGAAGCATACGGTGACTCCAAGCTCATCGTTAACCAAGTTCGCAGGGAGTACGAGGTCACACATGAAGACTTAGTACCCTATTATAACACAACTATCTACATGGCTGAGCGGTTCAGAAACTTTTTCATCGACCATGTGCCTCGCCAGCAAAATGCGCATGCAGATGCACTGGCATCTCTCCCTGCTTCCTTGGATCTTCTAGCCAGAGTAGGAGAGAAAATACTCGTCTATAGCCATGACCTGTATTGCCCAAGATTCGCTTTTGAAGACCACCAAAAGCTGACAGGAGACCGTCAAGTTAACGAAGCTCTAGAGACTTCAACAGGTTTAGAGCTCAGGAATTGGCGATTCCCGTACATCGACTATGCACTGTACGACATTCTTCCTGAAAACCCTAAAGAGGCGACTGCCGTTAGAAGGAAAGCCCCTAAATTCTACTACAATGCAATCACGCGAACACTATACCGTCGATCGCATGATGGGATCCTTCTCTATTGCCCGTCATTGAAGGAGGCACAGGAAATACTCAAAGAAGCATATGATGGCATGTGTGGAGCTCACCAACCTGGTCTAAAACTTAGAGATCAACTTTGAAGACTGGGGTATTATTGACCAAAGGTGATCCCTGAAGCCATCACTTACGCCAAGCGATGTCACGCCTGTCAGGTCCATGGTGACTTCATCCATAAGCACCAGGACATATTCACTCTACAACTTTGACCTGGCCATTTGAGATGTGGGGAATAGACGTGGTTGGCCCTATCAGCCCACCTTCATTCAAAGGACATCGGTTCATCTTAGCTATAACCGACTATTTCTCTAAATAGGCTGAAGTTATTCCCTTGAGGGAGGTAAAAGTATCTGACGTGATTAAATTCATTAAACATCACGTCATTTACCACTTTGGTGTGTCACGATGAATCATCCATGATAATGGGCCCCAGTTCGTCAGCCAGGCTTTTCAGAGGTTCTGTAACAAGTTCAGAATTCAGAGCGTGTCTTCAAGACGTACTATCCAGCCGCTAACGGCCTTGTAGAAGCTTTCAACAAGACTATTGAAAAAATTCTCAAGAAATTTGTCTCGAAAAGCCAACGCGATGGGGACGACAAATTAGGTGAATGCCTATGGGCCTATCACATGACAGTTCGAACCCTGACAAAAGCTACACCTTTCTCCTTAGTATATGGGTGTGAAGCTGTACTCCCACTGGAAATTCAAATCCCATCTCTACGCGTCGTCTTGACGGCAGAGATGACAAATGAGGAGAAGCATCGATTGCGACTTCAAGAGCTGAAAACTTTGGATGATAAACGCCTGCAAGCCCAATAGCAAATCGAGCTCTATCAAGCTCGAATTACCAGAGCCTTCAACAAGAAAGTCAAGGAGGGGACTTTCAAGAAAGGCGACCTTGTCTTAGCCGTCGTCAGAAGACCTATGGTGATGACGCATAAGACCAAAGAAAAATTTCAGCCTAAATGGGAAGAACCATTCGTAGTGGAGTTGGTCTACTCGAATGGAGCATACCGTCTTATAACCCCAGACGGTGATATGCTCATGATGCTGATCAACGACAGGTTCTTGAAGAAATACTATCCTTGATAGCATTTTCCTCTTGATTAGGTTAATACTACACCTTTGATCGAAACTTCAGATCCAAGATATTCGGGGAACAACAAAGAAGAGCCTCTTTCCTCCTCCACCGAATCATATCACGGTCGATCAGCGTCGAGTCGATCGAGCGCTGGTTACATCATGATGCATGATATAAATATTGAAGAAGAAACAAAGTGCAAGACTTCAGTTCTAGCTTTGTTACTCTTCTCTAGTGTACCTATGGACATCCGATGCCTCTGACGGCTAAGGATAGAGGAGAATGTTGGCTTTTAAGTCCAACATAAGCCTTCAACAACTCATCATGCTTAGGGAAATATCATGGCTAGCCCAACTCAAACGGTAGTTGGTAAAGACACATCAAATCCGTTGATAGCTGAGGGTTTGCTAAAAATCCTAAGGGACTTAGTCCCATCCTCTCCTCCAAAATCTCCTACCAATTCTCACCCATAGAATGGTAGGCCACAAAAAATACCTGGGTTCATTTCTTCAACAAAGGAGCTGAGATTTGTCACGTTAACAGTAAACCTCTGACAAACAATATTTCTCGATCCCTAGTGGATTCAGTCAAATTAATATTAAACCTCTGACAACGAAACTCAAAAAAAAAATCTCAGCTGTCATGTTAAAATTACACCTCTAACGGCGAACCTCCCATGTCCCCTGGAAATAATGACTGTCACGTTAATATTACACCCCTGATAATTCATTTTGTTTCTCTACCAAAAGTTCCCTACCAATTCTCTTCCATGGAGTGGTAGGTCCACAGACTCAATCATTGTTAAGTTTAACACTACACCTCTAACAGTGAAAAATTTCAAGACTCCCCAGCGAGTACAAACTTCACTTGTCTCTCCTCTATATGGAGTCACAAGCCTTCAAATTTGTCAAGTTAATACTACACCTTTGATATTTCAAATTACACTTGTCAATTCTCATCAATAGAATGACAAGTCATCAAAATTGCTCCTATCGCAAACTAATTCTTATCAAGTTCAATATTACACCTCTGACATTCCAGACTTCACTTGCCAATTTTCATCAATAGAATGGCAAGTCCTCAAAACTGCTCATATCGCAAATCAACTCCTGTCATGTTAATATTAAACCTCTGATAAATTACTGTTAAGTTTAACACCACACCTCTAACAGTGTCTAAATTGCTGTCAAGTTCAATATTAAACCTCTGACAGTCACTTTTTCTTAGGCTTCCATATCGAAGCTGAGTTGAGCGATGCTAAGTTTAAAATTACACCTCTAGCGTTCAGTTCCTTGTTAAGTTCAATGATACACCTATGACAATAATTTTCCCTCGAACTTTCCTATCGAAGTCGAGATGACTAATGCCAAGTTCAAAATTACACCTCTAGTATTACCTTCACTGTCAAGTTTAATATTACACCTATGACGGTGATGTTTTCAGTTTTTCCAAATGAAGCTGAAATTCCTGTTGAGCCAAGTTAATATCACACCTCTTGCTCACATTCCTGTCAAGTTAATATCACATCTGACAGTAATCTTAAATTCCTGAAATGGAATTTTTTCCCAACTCTGACTTGTTAAGTTAATTATCACATTTCTAGCAAGTCAAGAGTTCTTACTTCTATTTGTCTGATTTTCAATGCAAATAGGAATTCAAGACATATAAGAAGACATAAAAGTGTTACTTTTATTGATATTCAAATGTATGAAAGTGATTTAAGACGCTCTCTTATACAACAAGATTGAGAGTTATAACAAAGAGTACAAAGAAGTCCCTCTCGCTCAGTGAAAGGTTTCACTCACTCCTTAAAACATCTGCACCACTCCAGATTTAAGATGTTTGGAAGGACACCGAAGAAAGTTTCCTCTCTTCCTCCACTGGATCATATCAGAGTTGATCAGTGTTGAGACATCGAGTGCTGGTTACATCATGATGCATGATGAACCATTGTTTTCGGTTAGCGATGAGCTTCTTCAATATTTACATCATGCATCATGGTGTACTTCTTCAATGGTTACATCATGATGCATGATGTAAACATTGAAGAAGTACATCATGATGCATGATGTAAATATTGAAGAAGCTCATCGCTAACTGAAAATAATGGTGTTTCTCGAGTTTGAAATGCAGGGGAGCATTCTGATTTCACCCGACCAACTGGTGTGGGCCGTAATCCTTCGCTTAATGGCAGATTTTGTCACTAGAAAGCTGAATCTTTCTTGATCAAAATTGGTAAAGGGAGGATCCGAGACCTTACTGGTGACGTCCTCTTTCTGTGACCTTCAAGGCCGCTATACCCATCGCCATACCCACTGTGACCATGACGAACCCGGGACATTGCTAGTGCGCCATGTCCAATAAGACCTTTATAGATATCAGTAACTGCGCGAATCCTCCTCGCCCGTGCACAGGAACTCTTATTCCTGAGTGTTCGCCAATCGAACAAGTAGGCTAGTCAAAATATTCTCCCATGAGCCCAACGAAGACGCAGAAGACTGACTGAGGCTGCCAGAACCTGCAAGAAGCAAAATCCAAAAGGTTAAAATTCTGCGAAGACAAGAACAGAAAATCTGAGATGCAAACGCGAGACCGAAGCCATGAACTCCAAAAGCAGAGTTAACCAGTGCAGAGAATATAGATCCGGACGCAATCTGGTTTTAGACTTGTGTGCAAGATGTGAAGACGCAAAGTATAAATTAAAAAAAATATAGACGCGGGTCTTAAAAACTGCCCGAGGTAACTTCAAGACACAGAGTTCACCACACTCGCGTCTGAGACGCAGGGGTTGCCACATCCGCGTCTAGAAGGTTCAAAAGCACAAACTTAAAATTCTCTAAGTCAAGAACCCCAAGATCGAACTTTATATACAAAGCTCGCGTTTCAAGATCCAACACAGAGTTTATCACACTCCCGTCTGAAGAACTTGTGACTTAGAGTTTAAAGTCAATAAGCTCGCGCTTCATCAAGAAGTCTGGAAGACACGTCTATCGAATACGGGCGCATCAATCAGATTTTAAGAGGAGATTAAGAAATCAAATCTCTTTAATGGACGGGAAAACAGAACGTCAGGGGGACTGGGTATTTCATGGTGACAAATAGTTCGTACCGGGAAGAATTCTGTAGAAGTAAACTTTATTCATCAAGGCGCAGCCGTAAAAACACTTAAAGCAATGCTTTTTGATCTTGAAATCACTTGACAGTGATAATCTTCGGAGAAGATTGAAGGAAAGCATGGAAGTTTTGAGTTCTTGTTGTTCATTAGAACACATGCCCTTGAAGGGAAGATAGACAAATCAAGACGAAGTTCTTCAGAGTGCTCGCTCGCAAAGGAAAACAGTCTAGATAATGGACTGTTAAGAGGCTGAGGCCTATTTATAGGCGAGCCATAAGGCTTATAATTAATGGCATAAAAGTCAAAGCCATCAGCCTTAATGCCTGCACGGACATCAAATCTAATGCGGAGTTGACACGTGAATTGTTGCTCCGGGAAACACCAATGGCACAAGTCCCCAACCATCAACTTCGTCTTGGTATTAAAAGATCTAACAAGATCTTTAAGACGGATTGCATGCGACGCTTTGAAGTTGCGTCCTGGAGTTTGCGTCCATTCACAAGAAATAAAGGCCACGTTCCCAAATTCGCGTTTTTTACACGGACTTAAAGGCCACGTCTTTTCATAAAGAACCACAGCCGCGTCTCCTTAAGCGATCCAGAGTCGCGTCTTATTAGTGAGCCTGAGCCGCGTCTCCTCAGTAAGCCAGGACCATGTTGCACAACAATTCAAATTCGCGTCCATTCACAGGACTTGAAGGCTGCATCCTGAAGTCCACGGTCTTGCACAGACTCAGGAACCACAACCATGAGTCCCCGCCCTTTAACAAACCTAAAGTCCGCGTCCCCTTTATTAAGAACACAGATTCGCGTCTCAGAGCTGCGTCCTCTCAAGGGGTCAGAGTCACGTCTCTCTTGAGCCAGATCCGCGTCCCTACCAAACAGCTGAGAGTCGCGTTTCTTTCGATGAGCCAGAGCTGCGTTTTCATCGACAGTTCAGAGCCGCGACTCTACTACAAACGAAAACCGCATCTCAATGACAAACCCAATACAACCTGAGTTTATCATTCCCGTGTCTTTCTTGATGAGCCAGACCCGCATCTCTATCAACAGTTCAGAGCCGCGTCTCCATTGCAAATGAGAGCCACGTCTCTATCACGAGCTCAGTACAACCTGAGTTTATTACTCATGGCCGTGCCCTAACAAAATGACTAAGGACGACGTTTCCATAAACAGTCAAGAAGTGCGACTATGAAAGCTGAGTTCGTTCAGGCAACAAAGAGTCTGTCTAATTCCCAAAAACAAAGAAAGGATAAAGACGAGACAAGAATTTAATGACTTTTATTATTTTGACTCAAAAATGATAAAAGTAACACAGATCACTCTCTTATTCAAATGGAGTGTTATAAAAAAAATGGGGCGATACAAAAAGGAGAAGGCTAATAATTTTGCTTCGCCAAAGAATGGATTCGTTCCCAGAGGCATTGCATCTCCTGCTGACGTGCCCTCTCAGCTTCGGCCAAAGCTTGAACCCGCAACTCCTCCTCTGATAAGAATCTCTTAGTGTCCAGTTGTGTTTGAAGAGACTCCAACCTGGGGGAATGAGCAGCAAGATTTTCTTGAACCTGCGTCTGGCGGTTTTTAGCTTTTTCAACTTCTTTCTAGCGGCAACAAGTTTCTACTCGTTGACTTGAATCTAGGCTTGCGCCTTAGCAATAGTAGCCTGAGCATGGATGATAACTTGCTCTGTACTTTGGATGACGACCTCAGATTCCTTCGAATCGTCAATCAATCTTTGGTAGTCGTCTTGGAAGTGCTGGAGATTACGAGCTTCTTCAGCCATTTGCTCCTCTATCTCTTTTCGCTCGTTGTCTTGAGCGGCGAGGAGCTTACTCAGCATTGACCGAGCCTCATCCATCGAGCTAGCCTTCTCTAGAGTCTTTAGCTCCTTCAGGCAGCTCCCCAGCTGTTCGACCAGCACCAGATACGCCTAACCTGCGAAGGGCTTCCAGTGTGACGGATGTTCTCGATCTGATTCCAAGAAGCATCCAGGCAAACTCGAAGGAACTGCCCCCAGAAAGGACCAAGTTTATACAAGACTTCATGGAAGCAAAAAATTGTTGCACCATTTGACGCGCTAATTCTTCCATGATGTCAGTGGCTGGAGACAACCCTGCTGATGCGCTCCTGGATCTTCTTTTCATGACAGGACAAGAGACGGGAACCAATTCAACTTGTGCAGGGGTGAGGCCGACAACAAGCTCGTCCGACACTGAGGTCGTCGCCAACACCACCGGAATGGTTATTGTTGTAGTAGCTTCCGCAGCAACAGAAGCGACAACAAACTCCACGGTACTGGGTTCCCCGACTGAAGTTTGAACTGCGCTATCTTCCGCGCCAATGCTTGCCGTAGGATCCTTCACTTGAGCTATCCTAGTGCTCTCTGCAAATCATAACATTAATGTCAGTGATAATGATGAAAAGGAGAGTATCCAACACGTCTGTATTCTCTCACCAAGTCGAGGATCTGAAGACGGCAAATCTCTTGATAAGTTACTTGGGGATGAGGGCTTCCCGACCTCGGCGATTGCACCTTCATGAGGCATCCCGGTAGAATAAGCTTCAAGGCCCTCCTGCTGGGTTAGCTCCTGGATCATCTCCTCAATATGAGAAGAAGTTGTGGCTTCACTACCGGCAGCCAGCCCTGTGGAAGAAACTCAAAAGAAAATATAAGAACTCGTTCCTAACCTGATGGAGAAACAACAAAGGAGGACAAAGAAAATACCCTCGGTAGTGGCAATATCTGCTGTCGGCAAAACCATCGCAGAGACGTACCCCTGCATCTCTTCCTCTGATATATGCGAGAATTTGCTCGTGTCAAAGGAAGAGCGGGTTCATCGCCAAAGTCAACTTCCTCGCCAGAATAATATTCATGTTCCTCGGATGACGAAAACGACAATCAGATCTAAGAAGCCTTAGTGATCGAGGCTTTACCACTGAGTACCCCGGTAGTAGGGTTGAGCTTAACAACCCGTGAGGTAGACATCAAAACACTAGGGGACCCAGATTGTTGCACCTCCACCCTTTTCTCATGAGCTGAAGAAGGTCCAGGCTGAGTTGAGACTCCCGAAATCTCAACATCATCCCTCCCCACCAAGTCAACTTCAGGTCGCTCGACCTCTTCAGCCATGATGGGTTCACCCACAAGCTCCCTCTCCTCTAGGATCGCAGGACCCTTACTACGCAGACCTCAGGAGCGAAGGGTGGGGACTTCCTCCTCCTCCTCTTCTTCCTTCCCTACTCCTCAACACCAGGAGGGACTACTTTGGGCATCGAAGCTTCAGCCTCAGATCCTCTCCTGGCCTTCTTTGGCTAGGCTCACCCTGGGAAGCAGAGCCACGAGAATGTTTGGCCATGGCTCGCTAACTCCTTTTGGCAGGTTACTCCTTAGTCGTTATTATCTGAGGCTCTAGCTCTGCAGTCATTGTCCCTGTACGGCTGACCTCCCTCCTAGATTCGCCCCCTCCTCCTTCTCCGTTTCCTTGTACTCATTCGCCCCCCGCATTTGGTAACCCTTGGACCCCAACTTAGTTTTGTACGTGGACTTGATGCCCCTGATACATGAAGTATTTATTTCAAACCCGGGCACCTGATTCGCTATGAAGTACCACGAACAAAAGCCAAAACTGGCATAAAAGTTGGGAGTCTTGTGAGGAAGGGTAAAGATAGCTCCGGTTCCCCCTGCTACGCTGTAAAACCAGGCCCGAGCTCCTTCAAATAGGTTCCCTCTGAAGCGAAGGCGTGGATTTGAGTTGCCAATGTATAGCTAGTCATAGCCAAACTGTCGGGCAAACTGGCAATAAGGCTCCAACATGCAGGAATTCTCTTGCCGAAACACCAAGTACCCAGGCCGGATGTTGATCAGCCACCAAAAGACACCGGAGGATAATCGAGTGAAGCCATCTGGGGTTTCAGAATCTGCAAATTTATCCCCATAAGACGCATCATGAATTTCGGGGAAGCACCTATCCTACTGATAGTTGTTCCCGCTCAGAATCGTCTTCCTAACAAAATACATATAGTACTGAGACCAGCTTAAATTCTCTAATGGCTGCACGTAGGGTGTGAAACCCTCAGAGGGATATACCGCTGTCATCAATGAAGGGCAGTGCATAACGTACCAGGCCATTAGGTACATATACGAAAGCTCGACCCTTGGATTGGGAATCATGACCAAGGGATGACCGTTAGAATCTGTAACAGTGTTCCCCTCTGCATCTACAATGGCTTCCACTTGGCAGAAGCTCTTTGTTAATGCGCGTAGCCTACTCTGTATCCCGGCTACCATCGCTGGAAGGAGGGCGATAGACTTCCCGTGGGCCAGCAAGACCGTCGGCTATACCACGTCGACAATAATTACTTCATGCGGCAGCGTTGGCACTACACAACGCTTCAACCATAGCATAAGGAAACCCGCCAATAGAGCCCGGCCAGAGATGAGAATCCGGGCCTGGTGATGAAAACTTTCAAAAACCGTATCAGGTTTGAAAGTGTCCTCATTCGACTCGGTGGTATAAGAGCTTGTGGAGGCACTGATCCTCTCAGCGATTTCCTCATCAGTGCAGGGGCCAGACTAGTCGCTGGAATAGATTTTTCATTTATGCCATTGAACTGATTGCTCGTCTTGGACATCTGCTTAACGCCCTTGTTCCTCCAAGTGGATATCTGCCCGCAGATGTGAAAGTGGCACAACACTTCCCAATATGTCTCGTACACCTGGGGATCCTCTTTCCTCAAGAGGTGAAGCTCCTCAGAGGTCGGGACATACTCTTCATAAGGGGCATCTCCAATCACCAGCCCTGAGACTTCATACATCTCATGAAGGGCCAGTCCTATTTCCCCCAGGGGGTGAAGAAGGTGCAAGTTTCTAGATTGCAACGCTCCAGGACAGCGTAAAAGTGTTGCGTGCTTTACGGAAGGCCGTATTGAACAGCTCTGATAGCCTCATAAGTCTAGCCTTAGCAGAAGTCACCAAGTTCTACCAAGACAAACCCTTCCATTCTACACCACCAGTGCTTGTCAGTAGAATGAATCCAGCCAGTCGCACGAAATTCAGAGGGGAAGTCACCCCCCACCTTCAGGAATTGTTGAAGGAAGGCGGCTCCAACCTGGGTGGTCTCTCCCTTCGGGTACTCAGTCCTGACTAAGCTAGGATGCAATCCCAGCACACACCTCCCATACCCAACAGTGTAGGCTTCATGGGCTCCTATCTTTCCCAAAGAGACTCCAGAGTATGGCTTGACCAAGTCTCAATGCATTATCCGATGCACAGACATGTGCTGCAGATAGGCCAGGGGATGTGTTCTCTCCATGTTCAGAAGGAAGAATTTTCTATCACCAATTCGGCAGAGCCATTTGTAGTTCCTGTCATAAAGGGCAGTTTCATCTTCGTTGATTGAGTCACCAAGAAAGAAGGCAGGCTTCCTTAGCGAAGTGCGGGAGTCTGACTCAAACAGGCCATCAGAAAGAATCTCCCGAAGGGTCAGCATACTGTCTTTGCTGATCATATCCTTCGTTTCTTTGGCTTACCAGTAGTCACAGCAGCGGTCCTCAGGAGCATAGGGTCAAGTTCGGATCAGCACCACCTATGTGCCCAAAGTGGCACTCTTGGACAAGGGGCTAGAAGAATATCGCATTGCAAAGAAAACAACACTTAGTCAGAGATCTAAAAGAAAATGGCTAAGTATTTGAATCTAGACGCAGGAATCAGCAGAATCCACGTCTGAGCTCAAAAGACGTGAGTCTTGCATGAAGCCCACATTTTAAATCCACAACTTAAAATTTTTTCAAAGTGTTGGACCCAAACGCGAGACTTAGTAAAACCGGGTCTCAACTCAAAGGCGCGAGGATCACATGAAGTCGGCGTCTGAACCATCCTCACTTAGAGAAATTCTAAATATTGGGATTAAAACGCAAGGCTCAACAAGGTCCGTGTTTGACAAATAGATACGGGCTCAAGTTGATGAAGCGAAGGCGCGAAGGTCGTTAAACTCGCGTCTTGCCTACCAATGCAAGAACCGCGTCTGAAAATCAAACACGGGCACGAGCCTCGCGTTGGCGGTTCACATTCAAAAGAGACTTAAGATTTAAGAGAACTCTTTAAGCCCCTTTAATGTGGAAACCAGTTCAGATGGTTTTACTACCTGAAATGGGGCCTCTTGCGTGGAAGAACCACCCATTTGAGCCTCAGGAGCAACAACGCTCAAGGACGAGGCAGCATGTTTGGTCTTTGGTGCCATTTCAACCATGAAATCGGTGTTAAAGATGAAGGAAAGTGGGAAAAACTTTAAGCATTTATTAATTCTCGACATAAGGCTCAGCAGAGAAGAAGAAGAGTCTAATGATGACTCTTGAAAGACTGTTATCTTTTTATGGACACACTGATCTGCAGAGATACGGGGCGCGTGTCTCGAGGCCCAATCTTTGCCCGACGCGTGGCACGCGTCTTAAACGGACGCGAATTTCACGCGTTAAAGGAAAGATGTCCCCTCAACTCCACCAGACATATAGCAACGCGCCCAGAACGCGGGTCTCGCGTTTAACAAAGCTGCGTCCCTCTAAAGGTCGCGTCTTTTCAGCAAAGTGAGAGCTGTGTCTATTCAACAGAATGAGTGCTGCGTCTTCACTTCAAAGACTGCGCCCCTTCAAAGGTCGCGTCTCTTCAGCAAAGTAAAGGTGCGTCTCCACTTCAAACAAGGACCGCGTCTCTAAGGTAACATGACCTCTGCGTCTATAAGATTTGCATTTAGTTTTCACTTCTGCAATCAGTTCAACAGTACACTGGCATAAGCAGACGATTGTTTACCCCCAGTTCAACAGTACCCCCACAACCAGCTCAGAGCACTGAGGAGGTCTGGACTGCGTATCTAGAAATTCACGACAATTTTCTCTGGTGGCTTTAAAGGGTTCTACAGTGCACTCACAAAGGCCACATTCCATACAGGATCAAGCTCAGAGCATCTCAAATGATTGTCAGTCTAATCATGAGAATCATAAACTCAACCAAAATCTAAAGTATTTCAAAACCCGTCCCAGTCAACTGTGGAATATTGAAAACTTTGAAGGGGATTCTGTAGACTGTCCAAAAATTACTGGGGTTAAGTCATCAGAAAGCAGAGTCCAAAATTCAGACGCAAGGCAGCATAACCACTAGCGCATCATCAAGACGCAAAGATTGAAATCCACGTCTTAATGATACTACAATAACAAAGACACATAGCTCGAAAACCGCATCTCAGCACCACTGTAGTACCAAGACGCAAGGGTCGAAACCCGGGTCTCTACCTCACTACAATGGCCAAGATGCAGAGCTTAGAACTTGTGTCTCAGGCATCCATGCAATACCCAGACGCAGAGCCTGAAGCCCGCGTCTCACAGGAAGCTTAACACAGAACTTGAAGTTCGCATTTCTCAAGCATTACCTCAACAGTAAAACACGAGGCTTAAAGCCCGCCTTTCGGTTATAACCGTCATAATTACTGTGTCAATTACTGCCCAAGTAATGAGGGAGTTAACCCCTATTATGAAGTATTTTTAGGAAACAGTTTTACCCCTGAAACCCCTAATAGCTCAGTTTGCTACTGAAGAGGGGTCGAAAGTTTTGGTCAGAAGAATTTTGGTTGTAAGCCTGATAAAGACCAGAATCTCCAGCTGAGAAATACAAAAGAGTAAAACTCTTCTAACAACTTGCTGAGTTCAAATTTGTTCTTGCCTAAGGTCTCTTTGAGATTTTTGTTGGGCAGAAGCTGTGTTACTTTGTCCACTGTCCAAAGAGAAAATTCCTAAAAGATCGTAACGTTCACCCGGTCAGCGGAAAACAAGATTCACTTTCTATCGCTACATCAAGAACCCAGCACTAAACAAAGGGAAGGTTTGAGCTTGAATTCTTTCCTCTCTTGTAATCGGATTATTGATCTGTTGTAACTTTCTTTACAATCAAATAAAGAATTTATATGCCCTCAATTTTTTCCCATCAAACAGTGTGGTGATCACTTGTTTAGATGTAGTTTTCTTTAAAACTTGTGTTTATACTTGTATAATTAGTGAGCTACATTTGATTATTATGTGTTTGTGCTTTATTGCTCATGTGTACTTATTAGATGTATTAATATAACCTACTTTTGATGATTCTTGCATCTTCACTTGTATTTTCTATTTTTGTACATGTTTTCATAAAAATTATGTTTAGCTTCACGTATATGTTAATTTTGTTTAAAACTAATAGATATACATGTATATCCTAGAGTCATTAGCCTTCATTCAAAATTCTAGTATGGACTCATTTATATTTGGGATATGTATGTATACTTTTAGTTTCGACAAAACATACATATACCTTAAAGCTTGTTTAGTTTTTGAAGTTTTAATGATTTTATGAAAAAGGATTTATTTGTTTTATTGAGCTTCAATGCCTTATCTCCATGAATATGTCTATTATATGATTTTTAAGCACTCTATATATATTTTATTTTTACACATGATTTTGTTTTTATGAGCTCATCTTTGTGCTATATAAATTTTGAGTGACAATTCTTGTGTAATATACATGTCTTCATGAGATACATATTTTTGATTCATTTTTGTAGAATCTTAAACTAGTTCTTTAAAAAAAATTTCAAACTAGTTCTTTATTCTTCACATGGTAGTGATTTTCAAACTATACTAAAATTATTTATCTTATTTTTAAAAATCCCTACCTTCAAAGGGCGGTTGGATGGGTGACCATGCCTTGTATGCTCTTAAATGAAAATATCTTTCAAACATGTGCTGAAAGGGAGGTAGTTATGAGTTATACATAATTTTTAATGAAAATTCATTTTGTATACTTATATTTTCTATATATGTATGGATCATATCTAAATTATCAGTATATTGCTCTGATACATATATATAATTTAATTGTGTTTATTTTACGTTGATATACATGTTTGAAGCATAGATTATTTCTTTCTAAGCTTGATTTAGTCCTTAATGTTAATTATTTTTCAATTGGTATCATATACACGCTTATTCATTATTTTTATTGGTATTTCATAAAGGGGAAGAAAAATTCTTATTTTATCTTTCAATTGATTTTTTTCAATTGGTATCTTACTCCCACTCTTTACGATGAAAATACTTTGTTTTGATATATGCTAATATTTTCAATATTGGTATCAATAATTTTAAATTGGTATTATTCTCAATTTGGTATGTTTATTGCAAAATGATTTTAGTGTTTACCTAAAAAAAATTGGTTTTTACTTTCAATTGATATCATGTCCTTCTATTGGTATCAATTCATAAAAAGATTGTTTCCTTTTCATTGGTAAAAAGAATGTTTAATTTTCAATTAGTAAAAAGATTATTTTTTCAATTGGTTCTTTCAATTGATGGTTTTTTTTATTGGTATCAAAATTTTATTTTAAAATATGTTTATTGGTAATATTTGTTTTTCTTCACCCTTTTGTTGATGAGTGACAAAAGGGGGTGAAGGATTTAAGATTATATATGCATGTTTTATTTAGTGTTTATATATATATATATATATATATATATATATATATATATATATATATATATATATATATATATATATATATATATATATATATATATATATATATGGGGTTACTGTACCTCAGCCGGCAGGCTGAGAGACTTCTCTCAGCCGGCGGACGTGGTAAAATCACCGCCCAACATCTGTCATCAATTTTGGCGGACAAATCTTGAAAAATCCCGCCCAATTTAATGCCAGTCACCTCAACATTGTATTTTCCGAAAATACCCTCCCTCAGAACTTTCTACCGTATGTAAAAAAAGTTGGCTACCAAAAAATTTACAGCTCTAAAATTTCAACCGGCGCTTCTGATTTAAAATAGTTATTTTCTTTCACAAATTTGATCCTTTTTTTAAAGAATATATTTGCAACTGATGGCGCCTAAGAAATCATCCGTGGAAAAAGGTACTACAAAAATTGATATTTTCAAAATTTTTTAGCGTTTGTGTATTTTAATAGTTTTTAATTTTTTCCAGATTTATTTCCGAGGTCGCAATTTTTTTTAAAATTTTTTTTAATCTTGGAATCATGGTCGCAGTTAAGAAAGAGATTTTGAAACTTTAGATGTCGAATAAATTTTTAAATTTATAAATTTTGTAACATGATGATAAAGGTCCTATTTTTTTCACCTTTTTTTTATTTTCTTCTATTTTTACTATGTCTTAGTATATTCGAAAAAATTGATGTGCAGACACTGCATGCGACCTTGGTCGTAATTGTTTAAATATGAGTTGTCGTCTCTTGCGACCAAGGTCGCAGTGTATTTAACGTCATTTATTTTATCATACTTGGGTCGCAGTTGTTTCTGATTGCAGTGTAGTCTTATGCGACCTTGGTCGCAGTGTCGAAACGAGTCGCAGTTGTTTTTGATTGCACTGTAGTCCTGGGCGACCTAGGTCGCAGTGTCGACCCGGGTCGCAGTTGTTTCTGATTGCACTGTAGTCTTATGCGACCTTGGTCGCAGTGTCGTCCCTGGTCCAAGTTTATGTTTGCAAAGTATGACTGCGACCGTGGTCGCAGTTTATAAAAGAAAATATGCTTTTTACAAACATTGGTCGCAGGTATGATTGCACTGTAGTCTTATGCGACACTGGTCGCAGTGTCATCCGGGTGCAAGTTGTTTGTGTTTACATTGTATGACTGCGACCGAATTCGCAGTTATTAGAAACAAATATGCCTTTGACCCCCTTATAATTTTTAAATGATCATTGGTCTGAACTGTTTATTTTTTCTTACTATGTAGGTAAACAACAGATAAAGGTTCGTCCTCTGAGATCAAGCCTGAAACCTATGTGCGAGCTGATGAAGAAATTTAAAAAGTACATTCAAGCAGATTTCGTAGAGGCGATGAACAATACCCCATTTGGCCCAATCTTCATGGCGTTCTACAATGAACAATTTGGGGCTGAAAAGGGTCTAAAATCAAACGTTGCTGTGCTGCGTATTTTAGACCAGTATGATAGGGATACAAGGACCTTTAGAATTGGGGGCAAACAGATTGAGTTAACAGTGGAGGATGTTGCCCTCACATTTGGTCTACCTATCATTGGGGCAGATTTTGTGATGAATAAAACATGTACAATGAAAGATAGAGGGGTGATAAAACATTATTTTCCCAATATAAAGAAGATCACTAAAGTATCCATTGAAGATGCTTTGGATGATCTTCTTGTCAAGAAGAGGCAGAGAGGTGTATTGGATGTGACAAAGGATGAACAGATTGAGCAGCAAATGACTTTACATGAAATTATAAGAGACATGCACAGACTTGCAGCTCAAGACTTTACCACATTAATCATCCTATACATGTCGGCCACTCTTTTCTTCTCTGGCAGTAAATGCACGGTGCCGTGGTATATTGTGGAACAGATTGCCAATATGCAGCTGATGAGGACAATATGCTGGGCAAAAGCTGTTGGCAATTCCTGATTGAGTCAATGGACATCTTCAGGCAAACCACGTACGAGCTGCAAGGATGCTCCGTGCAAATAATTGTAAGTACAAATCTAAAATTTGGCCAACATTGTATGAAATTTACCAAAAAAATTGTGCATATCTGTGTAAACTAATTTAATTTTCCTTTTTTGCAGTATTGGCTATGTGAGAGGGCTCCTATTTTTGAGCCGAGGTCTGATTTGGAGGATATAACCCCACGCGTTTTAAGATGGGACCTCCAAAATATTAGTAGATCTCTACTTGAAGTTGATCTAAGTGAGATTGACGGCAATATTGTAAGTTAGACTTCTTTTTATTTTCAGTACAAATAAAATGAGACCATAGTCGCAGTATTGAGCTGCACCTTTCGCAGTTCATTTTGTGCCTAACAAACAATGTGCGACCATGGTCGCATTCTCCTGAAAATACCTTTTACATGGAATGCGACCATGGTCACAGTGTTGACCTGCATGGCTTGGCCAGATAATTTGGGCATGACAAACATAATGCGACCATGGTCGCATTCTTTTCAAAAAATACTTCATAAATAAACTGCGACCATGGTCGCAGTATCATTATTTCATTGTTTTATTTTTAACTTACTTTTTCTGTTTATTTTCAGATTTTGAATCGAATGGGCAACATCTCTATTGCTGAAAAAAATATGGTTGGCCTTCCTGTTGAAGGGGAAGAGGAGGAAGAAGAAGAAGCAGAAGCAGAAGATGAAGAAGGAGAAGAAGAAGAAGGAGATGAAGGAGGCCATACATATAATGAAGCTGACATCCCGGCGGAAAATGAGCCAGAAGCGGCTGAAACGAGTGAGCAACAACCATCTTTTAAAGGTTATTTGCCACCACCAGGGGATGATCAAGCTGAAGAGATAAAAGAGTTGAGGTCTCAAAATCAGCACTTGAGAGAATATGTTTCTCAGCTCGAAATGAAAATTGAAAAAATGGAGACTGAGAGCAGACTCAAGGCTGAATTAAAAATAAAAAAGAAAGAAAAAAGAGAGAAGAAAAAACTAAAAAGGCAGCAGAGGAAATTAAAAGTTAAAGAAGAGGAAGAAGAAGAGCTACTGAGAGCAGCCGCTGCTGCGGAGAAGGAGAAGGAGAAGAATAGGGAAGAAGAGAAGGAAAAGGAGAAGAGGAGGAGAGAAGTGGAGGAGAAGGAGAAGGAGAATAGAAGAAGGGAAGAAGAGGAGAAGGAGAATAGAAGAAGGGAAAAGGAGGAGAATGAAAGGAGAATGAGGGAAGAAGAAGTGAAGGAGAAGAAGAGGAGGGAAAAGGAGGAGCAGGAAAAGGTGGAGAGGAGGAGGGAAGAGGAGGGGCAGGAAATGAGGAGGAGGGAAGAGGAAGAGAATGAGAAGAGGAGGAAGGTGTTGGCGGAGTTAAAGAAGAAGAGGGAGAAAAAGATGAAAGTGGCAGAGGAGGAAATTAGAAGGAAGGTTGAAGAGGAAAAGGAGCAGAAAAGAATGAAGAAACAGATGGAGAAGCAGGCTGAAGAGGAGAAGAAGAAAAACTGAAAGAGGATAGAATCATGGGTTCTGAGTCTATTTTAAATATTATTGGAGAAGATATGCCAAGTTTTTCTCTGAATATAAGTCAAATGACTCAAGAAATCTAAAGAGATAAAGCTTCTGAAGAAGGAATTCAAGAACATACTCCGCCTCAGAAGCAATCCTCAAAAGAAGCTGTTTTGGAATACTCTAAAGGAACGATAGAAAGGGGAGTCAAAGAACGCAGGCGCGCTGAAAGAGATCGCGATGACTCCGACTTCGTTTATCCAAAACAGAAGAAGAAAAAAAATGAACATCCTCTTCCACAGCCTGCGGCTGTGAGTTCTGCCACTGGTTTCGGTGACAAAGAGATTCCTCTACAGAGCCAAAATCAAGAGAATTGACCGAAACCGGAACATACAGGAATCTGCAGCCCCATCAACAAGCACTTGTAAAAAATTTCTTCGACAAGTCCTTCTCTGAGTAAGTTATTCATATCACAGAAATCTGTTATACCTTTATATAAGAACAATTAAATTACTAACCTTGTTTTGAATATCTTGCAGTTCTACTGCGATCAGGATACCGAGAACGAAATCATTATTACAAGGAATGACATTGAGGACCTGATATTCAGTAGAGAGTTAGATGCAAATATAATTCATTTCTACATGCAGCATCTAGAGAAGGGAAAAGGATTAAAAAACATATTCTTCCGGAGCGAAGCTTGGGTAAAAATCTACTTTCTCCTTTAAGGTTTACTATAATATCAATTGTGAAACAGATTACTTATATTCTCTATCTCTGTGTAGGCATGTACTGCGACTAAGGTCGCAGCTGCGACTAAGGTCGCAGTTTATAATTAAAATGTACTGCCACTAACTAATGTACTGCGACTAAAGTCGCAGTTTATAATTAAAATGTATTGCGACTTAACTCATGTTCTCTATCTGTGTAGGCATGTACTGCGACTTAGGTCGCAGTTTAT
This sequence comes from Agave tequilana, assembly GCA_038442645.1. Lineage (NCBI taxonomy): Eukaryota > Viridiplantae > Streptophyta > Magnoliopsida > Asparagales > Asparagaceae > Agave > Agave tequilana. Next base: position 43,225 of record JAVJIF010002949.1, read on the forward strand.
AATTAAAATGTATTGCGACTAACTCATGTTCTCTCCGTGTAGGCATGTACTGCGACCATGGTCGCAGCTGCGACTAAGGCCGTACTATCTAATGTACTGCGACTAAGGTCGCAGTTTATAATTAAAATGTATTGTGACTAACTCACGTACTGCGACTAAGGTCGCAGAATAAAAACAAGACACTGCGACCTTGATCGCAGTGTCTTGTTTTGACTTAATGACTTCTTATTATAATTAATTTTTCTTATATTTTATATTCATTTTGTAATTTATTTTTTTCTTGTCCGCAGCACGGTGTTGTAAATAAAAGTGAAGATTTGGAAGATCATTTCATCAAGCAGAAGCTGTTGAAAAACTGGACAGCTGATGTGCACTACATGTTCTTCCCGATCAATCACAAACATAGTGCCGACGAACCCGGATTTCACTGGACCTTGTTGGTATTTGATGCCGATACACAAGAGTGGAATTTTTACAACTCTTTGGTTCCAGCTGACAAAAAAAGTAGTATATTACAGCTTTACCAAAAAGATGTAAGAACAATGGTGAGTTGAAATTTAATATTTCAATTACTGGAAATTGGCATTTAATTTTATTAATACTAATTTTTGTTTCTATTGACATTGCAGAAAGAAAGATTATTACAGATTTTTGAGATTGATTTTAATAAATTAATGAGAAGAATAAATATAAAATACGCAAAATGCCCCCAACAACCAAACAGGTATATAAATTTTTGACATCTCCTTACCTTTCATATTTTCTACCTTTTTTTAGTACCAAAAATCTAATTTCAATCAATGAATACTCTATGAAATTTTCAGTGTTGATTGCGGTGTATATGTATGCAAGTACATGGAAAGCATAGCGTCTGGTAGTCCATCAACTGTTGATACTGTTACGGATGCTCATGTACGGAGACTAAGAAGTGAGCTTGCATACATGATACTTGCAGATAGAGAGAAGAGTTGGGATGAAGAAACAGAAATTATACGAAGGATGAGATTTGAAGACTGACAGTTGACAAATTATTGATGTAACACAATTTTTTATTTTATAAATGTAAAAATAATTGCAATTGCAATTCATTGAATAATTTTTTTTTTTATTGATTTAATTTATAAACAATTCTATACATTTATTTATTATAAGTTCCATTGATTATTTTACAACTTGAATTTTACTATTGCGTCTTGATGTTAGAAACAAACATGCGTTCAGTAATTGTATTGCGATCAAAGTCGCAGTAATGAACTGTTTGAGATACAACGTTTCCTTGTACAGTAACACTTTAATCAAGACAGCGATCACGGTCGCAGTTACTTAATCATTTATCAGTTCCCAATGCGACTATGTTTTGCAGTTCAAAGTAATTAAAGTTATAGTGTATTAAACTGTTTTGGATAACTGAACAAAACTGCGACCTTGGTCGCAGTTGCTGGTGGGAGTCTTAATCAAAAACAACATTGCGACCTGGTCGCTATGCATGTTAATATAAAGCAAACACCTACCTAATGTATTGCAACCTTAGTCGCAGTCCATGTATTGCGACCCTAGATTGTAATTGCTGGCCATCTTTATCAATAACAACATTGCGACCTTGGTCGCAATTAACCATGTGCACTGCGACTAAAGTATCTGACTAACGTAACAGTTTAAATGTACTACATTATATACAAAAAAAATATACTCTAAAGAAGAATTTTGTAGCAGTAGAACTTTAAAGTACAACTACATACAAAAAATAATACACTAGAAATCAAAGAATGATAATAAATCTGATTATAATGACACGCCAGTGGCGGACTGCGACTTAATTTCTCTACACTGTGCGACCATGATCGCACTTCATAAAAAAATTGAAGTCTTTGTTCCTTCGAGGTGGAGGCGACCCAACCTACTTCTTCTGCCAATAAAAAAAATAAATAGTAAGAATTTTAAAGATTAATCCGTATAAAAAAATGATTAACAGGTTTAATGTAATACCAGTAATGGACAACCAGTCCTGTAATGGCCCAGCTCTTGGTAGTTACCACATCTTCGATGCTTAACTTCCTTCTGATATATAGAATCTTCAAAACCAGACTTAAGCCTGGATGCAGCTCTAGGCCTCCCCTTGGTTGGTACAGGACCAATTGGATCACGTATATTCAATTCTTCACCATCTCGCAATACGACAACGGATCCACTGGAACCAACCGAAGTTTTAGGCTGTGATGAATGATCATTTCCTGACATGGCTCTGTGTTATCTAGTGGTATCTTGGGCAAAACTTTCCAAAATTGCCTCCAACTTTGAAAGATTTTCATCAGAATCAACGACCATCTCAAGAATTGCATTAAATTTTGAACGTACTGTCCACAATCTAGCCGTCCGTGGAGTGCCCTGACTGGGAAAAGGCTTCATGCCATTTTCAATTGCAACGTTTTTGTAACGAGCATCCAACCTCCATCTCTGAAGTATATATGATTCCGGTATATGTGTAACGTGATTGCGCCACAAAATACACAGAATATGTTTACATAAGATACCCTCTGTTTCAAATAACGAGCAACTATAAGAAACATGAAGTTCCTCACGCTTATCATAACTTACCTTTTCCCAGTTGTCTTTTGATTCTGAAAAATTACCAACCAAATATATTGATCCAGGTTTGTCATGTTCCACCTCATCTGAAAATAGTGTCATTACAACTGCCCATTCCTCTTTGAACAGCTGAAAAATCTTCGGTGTATACAACTTCGAAACCTGTATCTCATATGGATTGGATGTACAATTGGGCACAGAATTCAAACCCCTAAAATCTTGAAGAGATTCAGATGTACGACGGGAAGCAACAGCTTTATCATATGGTGAACAAATTCTACTAGTTTAGTGTTTGAGTTAACAAAACCATCAAAGAAGGAATTAATACTCTCGGACCTTTGACTGGTTGTCATTCCAGCACAGAAAACATCCTTGAGATATACATTAACCCAATGTCCACGGAGCCTGTACATCTTCATCAACCAACTGTCATCTTCTTCTTCTAACTGATATTTTTCATTCATCAGACGCCATCGTTCCTCACAAGTGCTTATATCGCGGGAGGTGTACCAAGCATGGAAATCGGAGACCATATCTTCTCCATACTTGTTTGACATTGGGATTTGTTGCTCTGTAATATGTTTCCGCACATGCCAGAAACAGTAACGATGCCGAGAAGTTGAGAAAACAATCTTGATGGCGTCACCAATCTGCGCATCCTGATCAGTAATAATCAGCTTCGGTTCAACTCTATGCATGCACTTGAGCCATTTTTGGAATAACCAAACAAAAGTATCCCTCTGCTCATCAGCAAGCAATGCACAGCCGAACAAAATTGACTGCCGGTGATGATTTACTCCAATGAATGGAGCAAATGGCAAGCTCAAGTGATTAGTCCTGTATGTTGTGTCAAAAACGATCACATCACAGAACCTCAGATACGAAGAAATAGCTCTTCCATCAGCCCAAAAAATGCTTCTAAGTGTGCCCGCGTTATCGACTTCACTTGAAAAGAAGAATTCTGGATCGGTCTCGGCTTTCTCTTGAAAATATTTGATAATAGTAATAAACTCATGACCGCAGTTATTTCTACGTTGACGAGTGAAATCAATAACTTGTTGAGGGCTCACTTCTTCACAGCCTTCTCCCTGGCTCATTGCATTAACAACGCGGGAAATATTTGAAGGCCGCATTCCAACATCAACCAGATTGGTCATAATGTTTCTGCTAATTTTTGAACGATGATTCTGGTGAGAGTAATGGTGATGTACCTTATCCGGGCTTGACAATTCATGTGAATGAGTATCAACAAATTTTGTGATAACCCAATGTCTTTTATCCAAAAAAAATGAAAACGGATATGCATCTCAGCAGGACAAGCTACTCTAGTGTTAACTCGACGATGCACTGTAAGCCCCTCTTGTCTTTTGTCACACAACTTCTTCAGACCTTCCTTGTTGCAGCAAAATTTTCTGCAAATAATCTCATAAGAAGGCTTCCGTGACTTATCTGTACCTTTTCTTCTCACGCTAAAACCTCTATTCCTTGCAAAACAATTGTAGAAATTGTATGCTTCCATATCCGACAGGAACTGTTTCCCTATAAACTTATCTGAGCTTCCAGACATTTCTCCATGTGCATTCATATCCGACAAAAAAACAATTACACGAATTAAATGAATATAAATATTTTTTAGATATCACTGTAATATAAAATATAATTTATATAAATGCGACCAAGGTCACATAAGAGATGAAAACTATATTACTTCTTATTAAAATACTGCGACCAAGGTCGCAGTTATTCGTATGAGAAGAAATCAATATTACTTCTTACTGAAGACTGCGACCTAAGTCGCAGTAAATAAAAAATAAGATTTCACATATGACATGAAATCTATAATACTCCTTTATTGAAGACTGCGACCTAAGACGCAGTTATTGTAAGATCACCTAGAGGGGGGTGTGAATAGGTGATGGCTAATCTGATGGTCACTTATGAACAAATAATGCGGAATTAAAACTAAGTTGACTAAATTAAACTTCTTTTAATTGAACACTTATGTATAACACAAGAGTGTTGCCGAATTCCCCTTGCGAGGCTCTGGACAAACTCCTCTAGATTCCCTTGAATGGGTTGAGGTGCCGCGTTGGCTCTCTTGGTTGAATACTAGTGTTAACAACAATCCCAAGCAAGTATAGCAATTATGAGCACAAAGGTATATCATGCATATAAAAGACAAAGACTATAAAGTAATGCAAGATATAAGTGAGACAAAAGAGAGTAAGAGAGCAAGAGTGAGCAATCGCAAACACAAAGGGTTTGTTTCGAGGTTCGAGCACACTTGCTCTACATCCCCGCCTTCGACACACGAAGGATTTCCACTATGCACGATCCAACCGGATCTCTCCTTGGTGCCGCAACACCTACAAGCCCTCGGACTCCCAAAGTCCCTTACACACCACAAGCCCACCGACTCGTCGAGGCCGCACCTCAAGCTACAAGAGTTCGCACCTGAACCCTAAACAACCACGAGCACACTTGCCCGTCTCCTCAAAGTACAAGATGAAATCTTGGTGATCTAAACACTTGATCACCTACAAAAACTCTCACTACAACACCTATAGAATGAATAGCTCAATGGATGCTCAAGTGTTTGTGTGAGAAAGCAAGGAAAGAAAGCTATGGAGGAAAACTCAAAGAATCACTTTTTACACTCTCTTGATAAAAACTCCCTTTAAGATGGGAAGTATTTGCTCTCTATTTTGTGGAGAAAACTCTTCTCAAAGTATCAGAAAAACAGGTTCAAGAAGTCTCCAAAATCTTGTATTGAAAACAATGACAAAACCCCAATTTATAGGCTGCTAGAAAACTAGCCGTTGGGTTCTATCAGTACAGTCGGTCGACCGGGTCGGTCGACCGCCAACGGTCAAAAATCCGACCGTTGGGGCTCTGCGGTCGACCGGCCGGTCGACCGAATCTACCCGTGAGCACCGCAGTCTCCAGCGGTCGACCGTCCCGGTCGACCGGCCACTGTGCTGCCAGACGTGCACAAGTCTGTGCACGTCGGTCGACCGCGAGATCGACCGGCCATGGTGCGGTCGACCGACTCGGTCGACCGGAAAGGCCTGTCAGCCAGTTCCAGGTCTGCACAGTTACGAGATTTGAAAATAGGTCTTTTCACTCAATAAAAATCCCATAAATTCACAGTAAATCTAAAAAATAGTTTTAATCACAATAAAACTGTTTTTCTAAAAATATGTTTTTCTAAAACTTGTTTTCCATAACTTCACAAAATACAAAAAAAGATATTTGAGTTCATTTAAAGTATAGTGTGTATGGATATGATCCACTACACAATCATAATGATATATCTATGTTTTTGTCATTAAGCATATAACTTGGTTTTGGTTAAAGATGTGTATAATAGAAATACCAAAAACCAAAGTAGATATTTTGTCACAAAGAAAAAATCTTTTTCCAAAATAAAAATTCTTTTCTAAGACATAGAAATCTTTTATGAAAGCAATCCTATCAAGAGTTCTATCAAGAGTGTGTGTGTGATATAACTTGAGCAATCCACCAACTATTCTATCCTTTACATTTTAACTAAAACAAAACAAAATCTTATACCTAGACACAAGTCTTCATCTTCTTGAAGTCTTCACTTGAAGGCTTCTCATCTTCTTGACTTGGTCCAAGTGCAATCCACCGAGCTCATCTCTAGATGTGGTCTTGATGCATAGGCTCGTGAATCAACCGGTGCTAGCTTCCAACTTGACTTTAAATCCTTTGTTGAAGCTCCACACCTACTAAGATCTGATAATGAATCTGTCACTAATTAAACACAAGATCATTAGTAATCATAACTTCATGAGTTGATCATCATCAAAACTAGAGTGATGGGCCTTTGGGCCAACAGTTATACGTATGTGAAGAAATCTATATTACTCCTTACTAAATACTGCGACTTAAGTCGCAGTTATCCGTATGTGAAGAAATCTATATTACTCCTTACCAAAGACTGCAACTTAAGTCGCAGTTACCCGTATGTGACGAAAACTATATTACTCCTTACAAAAGACTGCGACCTAAGACGCATACCTAAAAAAAAAGATTTCACAGCCGGAGATTATTTTCAAATAAGATTGCGACGAATATGTGACGAATATTAAAACGGTCGCATTTCTGAAACTTTAAATCATTTGTTATAGGTCGCAGTACCTCATAGACTTAAAGAGAAAAATTCAATATTTAAGAAATTGTTTTTTAAAAAAATGAAACAATTAAAACCTGTTGATCGGCATGCAAAGATGTCAACCCTTCAAGATTTTCAATATTCTGAGAGAAAGTAGAACCAGATGCAATATCTTCCATATTTAGATCGCCAGTAGACTGCTCAGACGTCGACATTTAATATTTTGGAGAAAAAATTGATCTGAAAAGATTTTATATTTTCAGAAAAAAGTTTAACGCAGGCTGAAAAGGAGAAACTAGATCTTTCAAAAAGAGGTAAGGAAATAGGGGGAAAAGTAATATATATAGAATAACCTAAAACCTATAAAGAGCGGCAAAAATAATAATAAACAATAAGGAAGGTTACCGAAAGAGTTGTTTTTCATAAGGGGTATTTGGTAATTTAACTTCTTCCTAAAAGCGTGCCGCGAGTCAGTGAAGTGACAAATTGAGCCACGTCACCGCAGGCTGATATACATTTTTCTGTATATATATATATATATATCTTGTTTTTATTTGATATCTTGAGCCTACATTACATATCTTATTGTTTTTATTGGTATAATGAGCCACATTGAATATGTTTTTATTGATTATGCATAAGTTAAGGGGGAGATTTATGTAGTTTATCCTTAATTAATGCATATATAGCCTCATAAGTTTTGTCAGCATAAAAAATGGGGAGATTGTTAACCAAAGGCCTTTCACCTTAGTTTTGATGATGACTAACTTATGAAAGTTAGTTTACTAATAATCTTGTATTTAATAAATTTCAGATATTGATCAAGATCTTAGTAGGTGATTAGCTTCAACAAAGGATTCAAAGTTTAGTTTTGGAGCTAACACATTATAATTCAAGAGCTACGCATCAAGATCACATCTAGTAGTCGGTTAGAGCTAGGCTCATTTGGGTCGAGTCGTCAAAGACTAGCCTCTAGGTTGTTTTCGTTTTGTTTAGATCTTGTGTAAAAACATACTAGTTTTGATATGCTCAAGTTCACACACACAAAAGTCAAAAGTTTATTGGTTTCGGTTTAACGAGTTTTGAATTTTTTAGAACATATCTTTCATTTTCATGAATAGATAGAATCAAAAAAGTTTTACATGCTTAATGTATATTAGATTTTATCCATATACATCTATGTTTCATATTGACTAAAAACTTACTTTGATATATCAATTCATGGATTCAAGTTTTATTTTTAACAAAACTTAGTCTTGGATTTAATGTCAAAAACATAGATATATCATTTACCATGTGTATTGGATTCTATCCATACACAATATGCTTCAAAAGTGTTTTTATATCATGTTTTTATATCTATAAAAGTTTTGGATAAAATGGATTTTCATTTCAAAATCTAAGCTTTGAAAAATACCGTTTTTGGTTTCAGCTTAATTTCCAAGCCTAAAAATAGTTCAAATGTTTTGTATTATGTGTTGATTTTTTGGTCACACATATTTGTATTTCAAATATTTATAGAACTTATTTTTGTGGATTTTATGTGATTTTATGAAATTTTATAGGTATTAAAAAGCCAACATTTCAAAACCTAAAAACCCATTCTTAGCTTGCTGGCGGTCGGTCGATCAGACCAGAGCTTGGTCGACCGACCTGTCGACCGATCTGCACAAAACCTGAACAGCTTCCTTGGCCATGGGCCGGTCGATCGGACGGTCAACCGAGCCAGAGAGTTCACTCTCTGGTTCTGGCCTCGGTCGACCGGGCGGTCGACCGTTAGGCAAATTGCCTTTGGGCGGTCGACTGGGCGGTCGACCGGTAACCCCATCTGATCGTTGGCTGGTCGATCAGGCGGTCGACTGACAGGTCAATTTTAACCTATTCTGGACCCTAACGGTTATATTTTGAGACCCTATAAATATGGGTTCTTTGAGGCAGTTTTACCTAGATTTCCAAGAGCAAAATTTCTCATCTTTTCAAGTGTTTTCAGTAAGTTTAAAAAGAAGTTTTTGAGCCAAAAATTCTTCATCTTATTTTGTTTTCAAAGTTTTGAAAAAATCAAGGAAAATTAAGTCTTTGGGAATTCTATTTTGTTTTTCATTTTATATATCTATCAAGAAGTTTTTTTCAAGTATTTTGTTTGAAGTTTCTTTTCCAAACACTTTGATTTCTCACACTTGAGTCTATCAATTCAATAACTATCTATAGGATCTTGTTTTTGTGAGAAAAATATTTGTGGTCTCTTAAGATCACCAAGAGATTGTTTGTGATCATTTGAATCATCAAGTTGTAATCATTTCTTTGCTTTGGCTTAGTGCCCACCTCTTGTGTAGAGGTTTATTTTTAAGAGAGTGAAGTTGTGTACTCCCGGTGTTGAGTTGTAATTCCTCGTGGGATGTAAAGCAGTGGCTCACACCTCAAAACATATCCTCTTGTTTGCGTTTAGATCTTTTCTCTCAACTCTCTCTCTCTCTCTCTCTCATATTTGCACTGCTTATTACTTGCTCATATCATATACATGCCCATACTTGTGTTGAATTAAGAGAGCTTCTAATAATACCTCAACTCTTAATCTAGAAGAATCTCGAAGAGTAGTTCCAAAGCCCTTCACAGGAATTCGGGCTCACTCTTGGTTACACGTTGTGTGTTTGCAAATTAGTTTTTAATTCTGCATCATTTGAACTAGATTAGCTAGTACACCTATTCACCCCCTCTAGGTGTACTTTCAAGTGCATGTACAAACTTAGTGGATCAGTCTTTCTGATTTTGACTAACGATTTTCTCCAAATTAAGTTTTATTTGTCGATTAGAGACCTCTACCTATCCACTTGTTTGATGAAGGTAGGGTGTGGACAATTTGTGTGTGATGGACATATTTACACATAAGAGTTTCAAAAGTTCTATTGCAAAAATGAGTGCTATTATCGCTGATTATGGCTCGAGTGGTTTCAAAGCGAGAGAAAATGTTCTCTTTCAAGATCTTGGCAACAACTTTTTGTCATTTGTCTAGCAAGAAATGGCCATTACTCACTTGGACATATAGTCCACGGCCACTAAGATGTATTAGCGTTTAAATGAATTAGGAAAAGGACCCATAAAGTTGATGCCCCAAACGTCGAATAATTTTACTTCGAGAATTGGGTTGAGGAACATCATATTACGTTTCGAAATCCTACCTATCATTTGACACCTTGGGCACATCTTGCAAAAATCAAAGGCACCTTTAAACAAAGTGGGCCAATAAAACTCACTCTATAGCACTTTTTCGATTGTTTTGCGGGGACCAAAGTGTCCACCGTATGCAAGTTTGTGACCTAAAGATAGACCACTCTTAACTTTCTCATCGGGAATACATCTCCTAATGATTTGGTCGGAACAATGTTTGAAGAGACATGGTTCCTCCCCAAAAAATATCGAATTTGAGAAAAGAATCGATATACATCTTGTTTCATCCAGTGAGATGGGGTTTGGTTTGTGACTAAATAATTGACTTTGTCGGCAAACCATGGTTCCCTAAAGTTTCCTAAGAGTTGTTCATCGGAGAAATCGTCATTGATTGGCAACTCGTTGGAAGGTGCGTTTGTAACGCGTGAGAGGTGATCGGTGACGACGTTTTTGACACCTTTTTTATCTAGAGTTTTGAGATCAAACTCTTGAATAAGGAGGATCCAATGAATGAGTTGAGACTTCACATCCTTCTTAAGCATTAGATATCAAAGTGCAGAGTGGTCGGTGAATATGATGATTTTGGTCCCAAGTAGGTATGCACGAAATTTTTTCAATGCAAACATTACAACAAGGTACTCCTTCTTGATTGTAGTATAGTTTAATTGGGCATCATTAAGAGTTCTACTTGAATAGCAGATCACGTGATGCTTGTTATCAATACTTTATCTTAAGACAACGCCTGTTGCAAAATTGAAAGTATTGCACATGATCTCAAATAGTTTGGACAAATCCAGGGTAAAAATTATTGGTGTAGAGATAAGTTTCATTTTAAGATTCTCCCAAGCGGTTAGACATCCATCATCAGAGATGAAGGGTACATCCTTAACTAAAAAGTTAGTTAAAGGTCTAGCAATCTTTTTAAAGTCCTTAATGAACCTACGAAAGAATCTGGTGTGTCCTAAAAAAGATTGGATGTCTTTCACACATTTGGGTATGGGAAGCTTAGCTATGACATTTATCTTCACTTTGTCCACTTCAATTCCCTTTCTAGATATTTCATGACTTAGGACAATCCCATGTTGCACTATGAAGTGGCACTTTTTCTCAATTTAAAGTGAAACTCTTTTCGATACATCGTTTGAGGACAAGTTCAAGATGGTAAAAGACATTGATCGAATGAGTCTCTATAGATGGAGAAATCATCCATAAAAATCTCTAAGAATCTTTCGACTATGTCTGAGAATAAGCTTAACATACAACGTTGAAATATCGTGGGGGCATTGCATAAACCAAAAGGCATTCGGCGATAAGCAAAAGTCCCAAATTGGTAAGTAAACGTCTTCTCTTGGTCCTCCAAAGCTTTAAGGATTTGATTATACGCTGAGTAACCATCTAAGAAACAGTAATACTCGTGGCTGGCTAGTCGTTTAAGCATTTGATCAATAAATGGAAAAGAGAAATGGCCTTTGCGAGTGACAACATTTAACTTCCGATAGTCAATGCAAACCTGAATCTTTGTAGGGAGTCATATTTGGACTAGCTATTGGTTTTCATTCTCTACCACGGTAAAACTGAATTTCTTAGAGACCGCATGGATTGGGTTTACCCATTGGCTATCAGAAATAAGATAAATTATCCCATTATCTAATAGTTTCACTATTTCAGCTCACACAGCCTCTTGCATAATAGGGTTTAACTAACGCTGTGGGTCCCATTTTGGTTTTGTCTCTTCATTTAGATGGATTCAGTGTTGAACTATAGCCGGACTCAATCCCTTTATGTCGGCTATTGCCCATCCAATTGCTTCCCTATGTTTTCTAAGGACTGTAATAAGGTTTTCTTCTTACCCATTAGTCAGATGGGATGCAATGATAACTGGTAGAGTCTCTTGTTCACCTAGGTAGGCGTACTTGAGATGTTTGGGGAAGGCTTTCAGTTTTAAAGAAGGGATGATTTAAGAGATGGAGGAGTCAAGTTTGTTGGCTCCGGATCTAATGAACTTGGGCTCGATGCCTACTCAATTGTAGAATGGACAATCTCATCAAGGCTTAATTTCTCAGATTCTAATTCGACATCACATTCGGCTTCTAGTTTTATATCCTCATTGTGCTTTCTTGTCAAATTCTCAATGAGATTTACCTCAAACGGTTGATCGTCCATATCACAAGGTTGTTCTCCTAGGTTGAAGACGTTGACTTTCTTAGTCATGTCTCCAAAGGTCAATCTCAAGGGTCTGTTTCTATAATTTATGATTGCATTGGCAGTCGTGAGGAACGGATGCCCTAGGATGGCAGGAGTTTGAGACCTAGAATTAGAAATTGGTTGGGTTTCTAGAACAATGAAATCGACTAAGTAGATGAATTCTCCAATTCGGATAAGAACATTGGTTAGTTCCCCCTCTAGAACTTTAACTAGCCGGTTAGCTAACTGGATCGTAACTTGAGTAGGGCTAAGCTTGCCCAACCCAAGTTGTTTGTATACTGAGTAGGAGAGAAAATTGATACTTGCTCTTAAATCAAGGAGTGCTCGATAAATTTCAGCTTGACCTATTGTGCAAGAGACGATGGGACAACTGGGATCCTTGTACTTGATAGGTATCTGATTAGACAATAGCTCACTAATATTAGTGGTTAGAAAAACTTTCTTAGGCACATTAGTCTTTCTCTTCTTGGTGCACATGTTCTTAAGGAATTTTGTATAAATAGGGACTTATTGTATTGCTCAAGAAGGGGTAAATTAATCTTTACTTGATTAAATGTCTCAAATATTTTCTCTATGTGTACATTATTGTTATTCCTAAGCCTATTCAGAAATGAGGCTATAGGCTCATGCATCTGCTCTGCTGACTCTTTTTGTTTGGAGTTGGGTAGAGTAGGACTAGAAGAAGTGGATGCTTGAATTGAACTCGATGACATTGATATTTGGTTATAAACTTATTTTCCTAACCTTAATGTATAAACCAAATTACACTGATTTGGATCTTGAGCCTCATTGGCCTGCCTAAAATTTCTAGGATTTGACAATGGTGTTGGCCCAAAGGCCTTCCACTCTAGTTTTGATGATGATTAACTCATGTAGTTATGTGTACTAATAATCTTGTGATTTTAGTTTCAGATCTTTATTCAAGATATTAGTAGGTGATTAGCTTCAACAAGATGGTTTGGAAGCTTTCACATGGTGATTCCAGAGCCCGAGCAACAAGATCATACATAGCACTCGTTGCAGTCTAGCTCGGTGGATTACGGAGTTTTGGATCGAGTCGACTTGAAGACGGAGTTCATCAAGAAGACTTAGGTATCCTAGTTTAGTTTGTGTTTTAGATCCATGTGTAAAGATTAGATAGTGTGATATGCTCAAGTTCACAATACACACACGTTTCATGTTTTGGATATTGGTTTTTCGGTTTTAGTTTAACCGATATTGGTTTTCATGAATAGATAGTATCAATACAAGTTTACATGTGTTTATGTATATTAGATATGTTCTATATACATGTATACTTCATATCCTAGATAAACTTAATTTGATATACCTATTCATGTGTTTTAGGTTTTGTGTTTTAACAAAACATATTTTTGGAAATAAAGTCAAAAACTATGATATGTATATGTTTCTTGTAAATTGGATTTCTATCCATATGCATCATGCTTCAAAGTATTTAAATATCATGTTTTTGTATTTGGATAAGTTTTGGAAAAATCGGATGTTCATTTAGAAAATTCAAGTTTGGAAAAATACAGGTTTTGGTTTTCCGCAATATTTTCTTAACACAAAAATGGTTTAAAATGTTTGAGATTTGTGTTGAAATTTTTAACACAAGTTTGTATTTCAAGGTATAATGATAAAACTATTTTTGTGAAATTTTAGAGATTTTATTAGAATTTTTAAGCCATTAAAAACCTATGTTTTCTGTCCCATAATATAGCCTGCCAGGCTCTGGCGGTCGACCGGACCGGTCGACTGGACCCAGAGTCGGTCGACCGGACCGGTCGACCGACGTGCACAAAACGTGCATGCTGGCCTGCCCATTAAGCCGGTCGACCGAGCGGTCGACCGACTGAAAGCAACCCACTTGTAGGCTGTCCAAAAGTTACTGGAGGACAAGCCATTGAAAAGCAAAGTTTCAAGCTCTAGACGCGAGGGACTATCACCCGCGTCTCAGCATCAAGGCGCGTTGGCTCGACACCCGCGTCTCAGCATCAAGGCGCGTTGGCTCAACACCCGCGTCTCAGCATCAAGGCGCGTTGGCTCGACACCCGCGTCTCAGCATCAAGGCGCGTTGGCTCGACACCCGCGTCTCAGCATCAAGGCGCGTTGGCTCGACACCCGCGTCTCAGCATCAAGGCGCGTCGGCCTGACACCCGCGCCTCAGCATCAAGGCGCGTCGGCCTGACACCCGCGCCTCAGCATCAAGGCGCGTCGGCCTGACACCCGCGTCTCGGCATCAAGGCGCGTCGACCTGAAACCCGCGTCTCAGTTATAACCGCCTTGGTTAAGGGACCAATCACTGCCCACACGTAAGGGAGACCAGCTCCCATCGTGGCGTGTCTTTAGCAGGCACGTGGGTTGGTTACCGCCCATGTAGCGGGGAAGTTGGCTCTCATCGTGGAGTATTTTTAGGGGGCACGTTCACCCCCTAAGACCTCTATAAATAGCCCCGTCACTATGAAAAAGGGGTCGGACCCTTGGCGATCAGGAGAAATAAAAGAGGGCATCAATAGACATAAAGAGGCCGAGAGATATCAACAGGCGCGACACATACAGAGGGAGAGAGAGCTCGACTCTTCAAGCTAACTTGCTGCGTACAAGTTGCTCTTCGCCTACCTTCTCTTTTAGAGTTTTGGTAGACGGGGCTGAGTTACTCCTTCTACCTACCAAGGAGAAGATCCCTTGACGGTCTAGACGGTCATCTGGTCAACGGAGAACACTCTCCACCGCCACACGAAGAACCCAGCACTAAACAAAGGGGGGATTCAAGCTTCAACATCCTCCCTCCCTTGTAACCGGAAGATTAGTTTGTTGTAATTTTTCATCTGATTCAAGAAAATTTTACACCTCCTTCTTTTTCCGTGTCCAACAAGAGATGGCGACTCCGCTGGGGACTACCTTCGTTACTGATGAACAGGTAGTGGCGCAAGATGACGTCCACCATAAGGGAAAGATGGTCGAATCGTTCGTTGTCGAGTTCGACCAGGCGAAGTACGAAGAGTTCCTCTCTTCTGGCTCCAAGAGCCCAAAGACCCGCGTCTGTCGCAGGGTCTCGGCGGGGAATAACTCCGAAGCTCGAACTGAGGCTCTCTTGGGCGCCACTGCTACGGTCCCTTGTGAACAGAAGACCCGCGTCAACGCCTCTCAGAAGGCCAGCGTGGTCTCACGCGCGACTGCTGCTGCGACCAACTGCGTCGCACAAAAGACCCGCGTCAGTGTCCCTCAGAGGACCCGCGTGGTTAAAACCCCTGATGTTCAGCATCAGGATGTTGTCAGTTTCTCTCCTCCTCCGCGACGCAACCGAAATGCTGAGCGTCGACAGAGGAGACGTGCGCGTCAGCTCCAAGTTGGAACCGTCGGTTGTCCAACTGAGGCTGGACGCGACGTACAATCGCGCGCCTTGCCCACGCCGCATCCAGTACGTGAAATCCGCGTTTGGCGTCCCAAACGTGAGATTCCTCCAGTTAGGTCCTCCGAGGACCAACTCATCAAACGCCAAGGTGAGACCTCTACGCCTCGTCAAGCGCAAGAGGCACGAGCCCATAGGCGTGGGGCCCAGCAGCCCATCCTCTCTCACCCGTCTCTGCCCGGACGCACCAGGCATCAGCGCGAGACCCGTGTCTCATCTCAACAGAGACGCCAGGCGCGCATCAGACAGCCGCGACGCGAGAGCTGCGTCCCTGAAGTCTGCGTCCATTCTGCACAGCACATAGATGCCTCCCGTCTTCGACGTTGTGAGGATAGTCTCTTTGATCCCTCTTCCATGGATTTGAGGGATTATTTAACAAAGAAAAGAAGTGCCAATCAGGCCACTTCGTCGTGTTGCTGCCAACGGCTCATCTCCATGCTCTCGGAGTGCCGTTGCGGGTCGAGTGTGCACCAACAGTCTTTAGTTAGACAGCTGACCTCGATCCCCCCGTCAGTCAAAAGAAGGCGCTCCCATAGAAGGAGAACCTCCTCTGACGTTGAATACCCGGAGCTTACTGCGAACATGACAAGCAGAAGCAAGGGAAAAGGACTTGCAGTCAGCTCAGATGAGTCTGACTCTGAACCGGAAGGAGTGTATCGACACACTCGCACCCGGACTGGGGCCATTCCCCCGGTTGACTATAATGCCTTAGCCCATGGCGTTAAAGTGAACGATTCCCACTCTGCCGTAGTGGAATCAGGGGCTTCAAACTCCTCCGTTGAGAAGGAGACCTCTGCCTACATGACAGGCACTCCTGATGAGACAGCTAGACGTCTGGAACAGATCCAAAAGAGACAAATGGAGATGATTGTGTCTCAACAGGAATCTATCGACGCTATCAAGCTGGCGCTTGCACAGCTGCTCGAAGATAGGAGGAGATCTCCTCCTAGGAGGCCGAGGGACAGAGAGAGAAAGGGAGGAAGCTCATCTTCCGAGCCTTCTGAAGAGAAGCCTCGATCTACTTCTGGCTCGTCCAAACCCTCGTCAAAGGGCGACCGAGACCCAGGGAAGGCTCATGCTAAAAGGATGAGTCAATTGGAGGAACGCCTCAATGCCCTTGCCAGTCGCAAAGACCTCCAAGAAGCTGGAGTGGTTCGGCCCTATCCAGCTGAGTGGGATTTAGTCCCGTACCCTCCTAAGTTCAAGGCTCCAACCCTCCAAGCCTTTGATGGGAAGGGGTCCCCTAATCAGCACATCTACTACTTCAAATCCCAAACCGGGAATGTAGTAGATAATGACGCCATCCTGGCGCGACTGTTCATCGGCACCCTGAAAGGGTTGGCCTTTGAGTGGTTCATGAAACTCCCGGAAGGTTCTATCAAGAACTGGGGCGACTTGGAGAAGCTGTTCTTAACACGCTTCTTCGAAGATGACTCCGAGGTCACAATGCCCACCCTGTTAGCTACGAGACAGCGAAAGGGAGAGTCCGTCAAATCTTTCGTGGAAAGATTTCGGAACGTGGCACTCCGGTGTCCAAGCGGTATGACCCAGGCCACCCTGGTGAAACATGCCGCCACAACCTCCAAACCTCACTCCTTGCTCAAATAGGAGTTGCTGAAAGCCGCACCTGGAAACAATTAGTCCAACAAGGTGAACAGGCTGAGGAGATTGTTGCCCGCGTCAGGGCAGAAGAAGGTAAGCCGCGGCCGGAGAGGTCAACTAGGCGAGCGCCAGACACCTCCCTCCAGACAAAGCGGAAGGATAATTTGGCGACGGAGACCAAATCTCCCACCAAACCTCAACCAGCCAAGGCGAGTGGCTCTTCAAGCCAACCCCGCGCCAACAAGTAGTATTCCTTCAAGGAGGAACATGTCGATTCGCTCTTCAAGCTACTTAACAAAAGCAACCGACTGAAGCTCCCTGAGGCCAGGCGCCCTCAGGAAGTCGGCAAGACCGACAACCCCAACTACTGCTTGTACCACAGGATGTTGGGACACCCTACCAAAAGCTGCTACGTCTTCAAGGACATCCTTCAGGCTCTGATTGACGCGGAGGTGTTGAAACTCCGACCAGAACAGAAGGAGGTGACAGCCAACATGACGTCGGTTCTCCAGTTCGGGAGACAACCTCCAATGCCTGCGGGGGTAGCTCCTATCCCAAGAGGAGAGCTGAGAGTGGTCAACACAGACCCTCACCAGCAGCAGGAGAAGGGCTTGGTACCCGTCCCTACGCCTCAAGGGGAAATCATGTGGGTCCACCCTGACCTAGTGGACAGCCAGCAGTGGACGACTGTAACCAACAGGAAGTCTAAAGGCAAGGCAAAAGCTTCGTCCTGCCATGTGGTATGTGCTTCCTCCCGAGAAGCAGAGGATGATGTTCCCTCACTGACTGATTCAGAAGAGGAAACAATGGTCTTGGCCGCAGAGCCCAACCAACCAATGACGGGGACTCGTTCAGGACAACCCTACTTAAAGCAGTACGGCGAAGTGGCGACAAACCCTCCACAACCGGCTGCAGAGCCAACTAGGCCCTCCACGAAGCCACCAGTGGAGAAACAAAAAGAGACTCGATTCTCTCGAGCTCTTCAAAAGGGTATAGCGGAAGGATCCACAACGCCTTACCGCTTTGATGTCTTGGCTCAATTGGCCAACATCCCGGCGCAGATCACCCTGTATGAGCTTCTAAGACTATCAAAGTCGACCAGGGAGGCTCTACAAGAAGCTCTGGCAAATGCTGAGGTCTTTATGACCCAGGTGCCAAAGAAGGAAGATGTAGAGAATTGTCTCCACACCTCCCAGAATGCTCCCTGCATTACCTTTACGGCAGATGATATGCAGGTTAAAGGGAAGCATGATCGACCCCTGTACTTTACAGGTTATATCGGATCATCTGAGGTGAACCGCATTCAGGTAGATCCAGGGTCCGCATTGAGCATCATGCCCCACCGAGTCATGCAACACCTCGGCATCCCTACCCACCGTCTGAGCCCTACACAGACGACCATCTACGGGTTCAATGCCAACGGCACCCGTCCGATGGGGAAGATCAAGCTCAAGTGCCAGATTGGGAGCCTCAAGTCAGAGGTGACGTGCTACGTCATCGATGCCGACACTTCCTACAACCTGCTGCTGGGACGACCATGGATCCACCGCAACTCCATCGTTCCCTCCACTCTTCACCAAGTCATGAAATACATTGACGCGAGTGCGAAGGTGCAAACGTTGGTTGCCGAAAGGTATCCGTTTAAGGGGGTCGAAAATTATTTCACGGACTCCCTCCTATATCAGGATCCGGTGGATGAAACTCCGCAACTGGAGGTGCCAGACTCTGGTAATGAGGCTGACACTGAGCCCGAGCAAGAAGAGTGCCTGTGGAAGTTGGAACCACTTGTAAAGAGCACTAATAAGCTCGATGTTGATAATACCACCGACGATGCAGGCGGTTGGTATATTAATGAGAATTTGGACTTTGAGTATTTTTCTGCGTGTGCATCCGATTCAATACCGTCGGACACTAGTACCGATGTAGACGATGACCTCTGGTCGGCAATGGATGCTTTGACATCATTGCATGTACCAGTAAAATCATCTTTCGGGACATACCAGGATAATGGTGATGCGTAGGAATCTATATTCATGGTTCCGACAAGACGAAAAGGCCAAAAACCAATCCTTTTTGGGCGAATGACGACTGAACCAACGCCCCGCAAAGAATCGGAAAGTGAGGAGGAATCCCCTCAGCTCAGTCATTATGAACCAAAAGCGCTCAAAATGATGAAGTGCATGGGGTATGATCTAACCAACAGACCCGGGTTGAACTTCGGCAAAGGAAGAAGAACGCTACTTCGATCCTTTGTGCCGAAAGGGAAGGCCCCCGATTATTATCATCGGACGCGCCGGGGGTTGGGCTATGTATCAACTCCGGTCCCATCAGCCTCCGATTCTCAAGAATCGTCGAGCAACAATTATTCTTCAGACACATCATCCTGGGAGTCAGATGTTAGTGTCGGCAACATCTTCAAGGAACTTTCAGTGAACATGGTTTCGACAAGCCACCTCGAAGATGGAGATGAAGAAATGATCCAATCCGATACAGATCCTTGGATCAAACATTTAAATGCTCTTTGGGATACCCGCTTTGAACAGCGAGAGCCACCCACAGAAGACAAGGTTGTTCAGATCAACCTAGGAGATGAGGCTAACCCTAAGCCCATCTTCATAAGTGACGGCCTGTCACCTTCAGAGAAGAAGGATCTAATATCTCTTGTACAAGAGTATATAGACGTCTTCGCCTGGAATTATGAGGACATGCCAGGACTTGATCCTCAAGTGGCCATGCACCGCCTCAACATCAATCCTGACGTAAAGCCTGTCAAACAACAACAGCGACGGTTTCGCCCAGAAATAATGGAGGCAATTCAATCAGAAGTCAGAAAACTTATTGATTCTGGCTTCATCAGGGAAGAACAATATCCCGACTGGGTAGCCAACATCGTCCCCGTTTCTAAGAAGAACGGGAAGATCAGGATCTGCATCGACTTCCGCGATCTAAACGAGGCCTGCCCCAAAGACGAATTCCCATTGCCAATCACAGATGTTATGATTGACAATACTTGTGGATTCGAACGAATGTCCTTCATGGACGGATTCTCAGGATACAATCAAATCAAAATGTATCCTGATGATGAAAAACATACCTCCTTCAGGACTCCTCTAGGGGTATATTGCTATACTGTCATGCCTTTTGGACTGAAGAATGCGGGGGCAACCTACCAAAGAGCCATGAATGCCATTTTCCATCAGCAAATGCGCAAAACGGTGGAATGTTATGTCGATGACATTGCGATGAAAAGTCGCATTAAAGGAGATCACGTAGCTGATCTGAAGGTGGTCTTCGACATCATGCGGGCTCATCAGTTGAAGATGAACCCCACCAAGTCCTTCCTGGGGGTAGCCAGTGGCAAATTCCTAGGATTTGTTGTGACTTCCACAGGAATCCATTTGGATCCGGAGAAAGTCCGCACTATCCAAGAGATGCAACCCCCGAGAAACCTCAAGGAACTCAGGGGTTTACAGGGTCGATTGGCGTACATCCGCAGGTTCATCTCAAACCTCTCTGGAAGATGCCAGCCCTTCGCTAAGTTGATGAAGAAGGGTGTCTCGTTCATTTGGGACGATGCTTGCCAACAAGCGTTTGAGGAAATCAAACAATACCTCACCCAACCACCAGTCCTTGCAGCTCCAGTAGCCGGAAAGCCGTTTCTGGTGTACGTCCGGGCAATGGACCATTCTTTGGGAGCTCTACTAGCTCAGAATGATGAAGAAGGACGAGAACAGGCAATCTACTATCTGAGTAGAACAATGATCGGAGCCGAACATCGGTACAACCCGATCGAGAAGGAATGTTTGGCACTAGTGTTCGCCATTCAGAAAATGCGACACTATCTGGTAGGACAGACTATAAATGTCATATCAAAAGTCAACCCCCTGAGGTTACTTATGACAAAGCCTTCTTCGCTAAATGGCCGGCTGGCAAAATGGGCCATGTTGCTATCCCAGTATGATATGCACTTTCTGCCGCAGAAAGCCATTAAGGGACAAGCGGTGGCAGACTTCCTAGCTGAACACCCAGATCCGAGGGCAGCCAAAGTCTACGAGGATCTCCCAGACGAAGTGGCTGAAGTCTACCTGACTCAGACATCGTTCGAAAGTCAAGTGTGGCAACTTTTCTTCGACGGTGCATCAAGGACAAGCCCCAAGGGACACGTAGTGGCGGGGGTACGAGTAGTACTTGTCTCCCCACAAAATTATGTGATCCCCCGAGCTGTCTCGCTAACGGAGCCTTGTTCCAACAATGTGGCGGAGTACAATGCTCTATTGATCGGGATGCAGCTCGCCGATGAGATTGGCGTTAAAAATCTAGAGGCATACGGTGACTCTAAACTCGTCGTCAGCCAAATTCGCGGGGAGTACGAAGTCAGACATGAAGACTTAGTACCCTATTACAACGTAACTATCCGCCTGGCCGAGGGGTTTGCTAACTTCTACATCGACCATGTACCGCGTAGGCAAAATGCGCACGCCGATGCACTGCTTCCCTTGCAGCCTCCCTAGCTCTTCCAGCTGGAGCAATGGAGAAAATATTCGTCTACAGCCACGACTTGCATTGCCCGAAAAATACTCTCGAGGACTATCAGGAGTCAAAGGGAGATTGTCGAGGCAAAGAAGTACTGGAACTGTCGGCCCATCCAGAGCTTAAAGACTGGCGATTCCCCTACATCGACTATGTCTTGTACGGCATCCTGCCTGAGGACGCCAAAGAGGCGGCTGCCATTCGAAGGAAAGCCCCTAAGTTTTACTATAATGCGATTACACGAACATTGTATCGTCGGTCGCATGACGGGATCTTACTCCGGTGCCTCTCACCGAAAGAGGCCCAGGAGGTATTGAAAGAGGCCTACGACGGTACGTGCGGAGCCCATCAACCTGGCCCAAAACTGGCACATCGACTTCAAAGATTGGGTTATTATTGGCCCAAGATGATTGCTGATGCCGTCACTTATGCCAAGAGATGTCACGCCTGCCAAGTGCACGGCGATTTTATCCATCAAGCACCAGGGTACCTCCACTCTACGACTTCTACATGGCCAATTGAAATGTGGGGGATGGATGTGGTTGGTCCTATCAGCCCACCATCATCAAAGGGACATCGGTTCATTCTAGCAATAACCGATTACTTCTCCAAATGGGCCGAAGCCATTCCTTTGAAGGAGGTGAAGTCGTCCAACGTGATCAAGTTCGTAAAACATCACGTTATTTACCGTTTCGGTGTACCTCAGCGGATTGTCCATGACAATGGACCCCAGTTCATCAGCCAGGCATTCTAGAGATTCTGCGCTAAGTTCAGAATCCAGAGTGTGTCCTCAACGGCATACTATCCTGCTGCTAATGGCCTCGCAGAAGCTTTCAACAAGACTATTGGCAAGCTTCTCAAAAAGTTCGTCTCGAAAAGTCAACGCGACTGGGACGACAAGCTAGGCGAATGCTTATGGGCCTATCGCACAACTGTTCGAACCCCAACTAAAGCTACGCCGTTTTCTTTGGTCTATGGGTGTGAAGCCGTACTCCCACTAGAGATCCAAATTCCATCTCTACGCGTCGCCTTGACAGCGGAGATGACGACAGAGGAGAAGCATCGACAGCGACTCCAGGAACTGGAGGCCTTAGACGACAAGCGTCTGTAAGCCCAACAGCAAATCAAGCTCTACCAAGCTCGAATCACCAGAGCCTTCAACAAGAAAGTTAAAGTACGAACTTTCAAGAAAGGCGATCTTGTCTTAGCCGTCAGAAGACCCATGGTGATGACGCACAAAACAAGAGGAAAATCCAACCCAAATGGGAAGGACCATTTGTGGTAGAGTCAGTCTACTCAAATGGGTCATATCGCCTCATAACCTCGAATGACGATACACTTATGATGCCGATCAATGGCAGGTTCCTGAAGAAATACTATCCTTAGATGATATTCTTCCGCTGATCAAGTTAAAAATACACCTCTGATCAAAACAAGAAGAGCTTCTTCATTAATATCTGACGCCCCCGACGGCTAAGGATAGAAGAAAATGTTGGCTTTTAAGTCCAACATAAGTCTTCGACAACTCATCATGCTGAGGGGAATAGCATGGCTAGCCCAACTCAAACGGTAGTTGGTAAAGGCACCTCAAACCCGTTGACAGCTGAGGATTTGCTAAAAATCCTAAGGGACACGTTCCCATTTGATCCGACGCCCCCGACGGCTAAGGATAGAAGAAAATGTTGGCTTTTAAGTCCAACATAAGTCTTCGACAACTCATCATGCTGAGGGGAATAGCATGGCTAGCCCAACTCAAACGGTAGTTGGTAAAGGCACCTCAAATCCGTTGATAGCTGGGGGTTTGCTAAAAATCCTAAGTGGACTTGATTCCACTCTCTCCTCCAAAATCCCCTACCAATTCTCATCCACAGAATGGTAGGTCCACAAAATACAACCATTACTAAGTTAACACTATACCTCTGGTAATGGAAACTTTTCAATATTCCTTGTCGAGTACAAATTTTGTTTGTCAACTCTACACGGAATATCAAATTTTCAAATTTGCCAAGTTAACACTACACCTCTGGCACTTCAAAATTTTCACTTGTCAATTCTCATCAATAGAATGACAGGTCCTCAAATTACTCTTACCATGAGTCAATCTTTGTCAAGTTAATATCACACCTCTGACAAGTTACTGTTAAAGTTTAACACCACACCTCTAAACAGTAATCAAGTTTCTGCCAGGTTTAATATTACACCTCTGACAGTCACTTTTCTTCAGACTTCCACACCGAAGCTGAAATGGATGATGCTAAGTTAACACCACACCTCTAGCATCCAAGTCATTGCTAAGTTCAACAATACACCTATGGCCATGACTTTCCCTCGGACTTCCTTATGCAAGCCGAGATGACCAATGCTAAGTTCAACATTACACCTCTAGCATTACCCTCACTGTCAAGTTAAACATTACACCTATGACAGTGACACTTTTTGAGTTAAGTTAATATCACACCTCTGACTCACATCCTTGTCAAGTAACATTACACTTCTGACAAGACCACTTCCAACCCGTTAAGTAATATCACACCTCTGACGGTAACAAACTTTCCTAGATTCCCCGCGAGTCTAGTCCCACTTGTTATTCTCTTCAACAGAATAACAAGTCTACCTAAAAACATTGTTAGGTTAATACTACACCATCAACAGTGTTTCCATCAAGTCCCCTGTTGCCAATCCTGAGACTTCATGCAGCTCGTGCAGAGCAAGGCCCATCTCCCCGACCGGAGTGAAGAACGTCCCCGTCAAAGAATTATAACGCTCTAGAACCCCGAAGAAGTTCTGAGAGCTTTGAGGGATCCCCCACTGCACGGCTCTGACTGCCGAGTACAGTCCCACACGCTTTAGCAGATCCCCGAGCTCAGTAAGGACAAAGCCGACCATCCTGCCCCACCAATAGTTCTCCGTGGAATGGACCCACCCGGGCGCACGGAACCCAACCGGATAATCACCCTCCGCTTCCATGAATGCGTTGAGGAAGGTAGTGCCAAGTTGTGATATCTCCCCAGCCGGAACCTCAGACTTGCGCGACCCAGGGAAAAGGCCGATAAACGACCTGTCATGGCTATCATGACGGTGTACTTTATGGGAGCCCAAATCACCGAGAGTAATCTCAGGGATATATCGAGAGAGGTCCCATTCCATCTTCCGAGGGACGGACATGTGCTGGAAATAGGACAGCGGGAACATCCTCTCCATGTTTGGAAGAAAGAATCTTCCACCCCTTATTTGACGGAGCCATTTGTAAGTTCCGTCATATACGCGATAGCCGCCATCGTGGATACGATCTCCGAAGAAGAAGGCATGCTTCTCCAGCTTGATGCCAGCATCCGTTGTGAATGCTGCATCGGTCATAAGCACCCGAAGAGTCCTCATGTCAACATTCGAGAGCCTCTCCTCACGAGCCTGCGACTTGTCAGCAGTCACAGGAACAGTCCTTTGTAGCACAAAGGTCAAGTCCCGGTCAGCACCACCTACATGCCCAAAGTGGCGCGTCTTGGCGAGTGAAGTAGTAAGGTCTGGCGCTGCAAAAAGAAAAGGACACTTAGTTAGATACTTTATCAAAAGCAAGGAAAAAATGCTAAGTGTTCATAACCCAGACGCAGAAGAGACACTGGACGCAGGAATTATCAAATCCGCGTCCAGACCTGCGCATCCACGTCCAAACGCAGAAGAGATACTGGACGCATGAATTATCAAATCCGCGTCCAGACCCGCAAAACCGCGTCCAAACGCAGAAGAGATACTGGACGCAGGAATTATCAAACCCGCGTCCAGACCTGCAGGATCCGCGTCTCCACCACCAGAAGGTCATGGAATGTCCTTGATGTCACTTCTGGAGTGCGAAAAGAAGGGAGTTATCCACCTTAACCCTTCCATCACCACAACCGCCAGAAGTTAAGGAGGGTAATTCCCTTCCTTTCACACCCCAGATTTCTAAGTGCTTGGACTCAAGTGCCAGATTCATCAAAATAGGCAGCTGATGAAACAGAACGCAAGGATCAAATCCGCGTTCTGCAAACCAAGTCCGCGTCTGACCCTTCTCAATTAGAACTATTCTAAGTGAAGGGTCCAAAAGACAGGACCTAATGGCACCGGGTCATCAAAACCCGCGCCTCGGTTATCACCCAAAGACTGCGTCTGGGAATCAAACACGATTTAAATTTGTGTTTAAGGGTTCTTAAGGGTGCTTTGAATTTCCTTTAATGGCGAAATTCACGCCTAAAAGGCATTTTACCTTGGAGACCTTGGAGAACAACATCCTGCGCAGAGGAGGAGCTGCCCCTCCGGGCCTCGGCGACGGTCGCCTTTGAAGAAGAAGCAGTCGGCTTGGTCTTGGGTGCCATTGCTAAACGGATGAACAGAAGGGGAAATTCTCTTTCTTAATTTTATCAGCGAGTGCGTTCGGAGAA
Organism: Agave tequilana; assembly: GCA_038442645.1. NCBI lineage: Eukaryota > Viridiplantae > Streptophyta > Magnoliopsida > Asparagales > Asparagaceae > Agave > Agave tequilana. Next base: position 69,281 of record JAVJIF010002949.1, read on the forward strand.
GAAGAGGAATCTTCCTAACTGAGGCCTTTTATAGGCACAAGGATTCGCGAAGATACGCAGCGTATGGCCCGATGAATTCTGCGGCGAATCTCTGTTCGACGCGTGGAACGAAATCACTTTAACGCACAGAGAAGATCATGCACCACGACTCTGCAGCGAATCGTCGCTCGACACGTGGCACGGATCATTTAATGAGCCAGGAAATCCGCGCGCAAAAGGTGAAATCCCACCGGTTTCCCCAGGCCAACTGGCAGCGCAATCATGACGTGGCACGGACTCGCACCCGACGGCCATGTCTCTTCGATGGATATGCCCCGTCAGCATCGCCATAAATGCGCCTAGACAATCGCGTCTATACTCAAGAGATGCGCGTCTCTCCGAAGTTCGCGTCTTCAGCAGAGCATCGCGTCTGCCTCATAGAAGATCAGGCGCGTTTTCGTTGCCAAAGGATGCACCCAACAGAAATCGCGTCTTTAAAGCAGTACCATCTCTGCTTTTCAAAAAGGAACCCGCGTTCAGTCCCTGCTTCTGCGAATCAGTTCAACAGTACACTGGCACAAGCAGAAGACCAACCACTCCTGGCTTAAAGCACTCCCGTGACAGACTAAAAGCAATCGGGGAGGTTTAGACTGTGCATCTAGACACTCAACATGATCAACTCTGGTGGCTTCAAAGAGTTCAACAGTACACTCACGAAGACCAACTCCAGAATAGATCAAACCCGGAGCATTAACGGTCCAGCCATGAAGGTGAATTCAGCTAGAGTCCAAAGTATTCGAAATCCGTCCCAGTTAACTGCGGAATATCGAAAACTTTGGAGGGGTTCTGTAGGCTGTCCAAAAGTTACTGGAGGACAAGCCATTGAAAAGCAAAGTTTCAAGCTCTAGACGCGAGGGACTATCACCCGCGTCTCAGCATCAAGGCGCGTTGGCTCGACACCCGCGTCTCAGCATCAAGGCGCGTTGGCTCGACACCCGCGTCTCAGTATCAAGGCGCGTTGGCTCGACACCCGCGTCTCAGCATCAAGGCGCGTTGGCCTGACACCCGCGCCTCAGCATCAAGGCACGTCGGTCTGACACCGCGTGTCTCGGCATCAAGGCGCGTCGACCTGAAATCCGCGTCTCAGTTATAACCGCCTTGGTTAAGGGACCAATCACTGCCCACACGTAGGGAGACCAGCTCCCATCGTGGCGTGTCTTTAGCAGGCACGTGGGTTGGTTACCGCCCATGTAGCGGGGAAGTTGGCTCTCATCGTGGAGTATTTTTAGGGGGCACGTTCACCCCTAAGACCTCTATAATAGCCCCATCACTATGAAAAAGGGGTCGGACCCTTGGCGATCAGGAGAATAAAAGAGGGCAACAATAGACATAAAGAGGCCGAGAGATATCAACAGGCGCGACACATACAGAGGGAGAGAGAGCTCGACTCTTCAAGCTAACTTGCTGCGTACAAGTTGCTCTTCGCCTACCTTCTTTTAGAGTTTTGGTAGACGGGGCTGAGTTACTCCTTCTACCTGCCAAGGAGAAGATCCCTTGACGGTCCAGACGGTCATCTGGTCAACGGAGAACAAGATTCACTCTCCACCACCACACGAAGAACCCAGCACTAAACAAAGGGGGGATTCAAGCTTCAACATCCTCCCTCCCTTGTAACCGGAAGATTAGTTTGTTGTAATTTTTCATCTGATTCAAGGAAATTTTACACCTCCTTCTTTTCCGTGTCCAACACCACTCTCGGGTTGCTCCGGTCGACCGGGCGGTCGACAGGCCAGAGAGTCGTTGCTCTCTGGTTCAGGCCGGTCGACCGGTAGCAGCTAACGGTCAAAAATCGACCGTTGGCGGTCGACCAGAAGGTCAATCTGACCTTAATTGCTGCTAATGACTAGTTTTGAAAAGGGGCTATATATACCCCATTGGAAAGAGGTTTTCAAAAAGAATTTTTGGGCTAAATTTTTGAGCTTTCTCTAGTGTTTATACAAGTTTGAAAAGAATTTCTTTGTGCCAAAAAGATCAATCTTTACTATTTTTAAAAGTGTTTCATTATTTCAAAGAAAAATAGTCTTTTGGAATTTGTTTTGGTCTAATCTTCTATATCTTTGTGGAGATTTCCCAAGTGATTGTTCTTTGTTTTAAACACTTTGTTTTCCATACTTGAGCTTCCTTCTATCCTATCTATAGGTCTTTGTGTTTGTGGGGAAAAAGAGATTGGTTGTGATCTTTTGATCACCAAGTTGTAAACCCTATTTTTGCTTGGCTTTGTGCCTTTCCCTCATAGTGTTGAGGAGGTTGTGCAATTGGGTTGTATCCCTCAAGTTGTGAGGTGATCCTTGTGTAGCTTTGTGCTTATCCCTCAAGTTGTGAGGTGATTGTTTTGTTGGCTTGGTGCTTAGCCTCTAGTAAGAGGTTATGGTTGTAAGAGAGGAGTTGGGTACTCCTAGTTATTGTATTGCCCCAAATCCTCGGTGGAGGTTCCCTGTGTGGGAGTCCTGTGTGGACAAGTTAGTGGATTCGAAATCCTTCTGAGTGAAGGCGGGGACGTAGAGCTGGGTGCTCGAACCTCGAAACAAATCTTATTGTTAGCGCTTGATCCATTGACTCTTACTTTCTCTCTCTTTACTTTGAGCATTGATTCATATTGTTATATCATATACATGCTTGTGTGTTTGTGTGCCTCACTTATACTTAACCACGAGAGCTTTACATAGTACCTCAACTCTTATTCAGAGGAATCAAGAGGAGTTAGTCCAGAGCCCTTCACCGGGAATTCGGCTACACTCGTTGGTTGTATTAAGTGTTGTTGTAATTAGTTTTTAAATTTCGCATTTAGTTCATTAGATTGGCATTATCACCTATTCACCCCTTCTAGGTGATTTCAATTAGTATCAGAGCCTACGCTCCTGATATTTAGGTTTAACCACCTAGGAGTGAGATCTTGGTTTGCTAATCTTCATTTGCATTTGCACACATATAGTTTGCACTCATGGATAGCCCTCCTATGTTTGATATTTTTAGACTTGATATTTGGAAGGCCAAGATGAGTTGTCATTTGAAAACCCTAGGACATAAAGTTTATCATGCCACTACTAAAGAATCCTACCCCAATGATAGCAAGCATAGAAAGGCCAATGCACTAGCCTTAAGACACTTAGAGCATCTCTTGATAAAATCTTTATATGTGTTTGCTCACTATGATTCGGCTTTTGCAGTTTAGAGCATTTTGACTTCTCCCGAGCTACCAAAGATTATCGATAAGATGAGGAGATCTAGGAGAGACAAGTCCGACGAGCGTTGCCTCATGGTCCAAGGGAATGACTCCCTTGAGGTACAATCGGAATCTCAATTAGATGATAGCTCTAGTTCCTATTGCTATGGGTGTTTAGAAGTACAAACCTTAAATGTAGAACTTGCTACAAAGCTTGAAATTTTTTTGGAAAACATGACTTTTTGAAAAAGAAAAATTTTGAACTAAAAGAAGAATATAAGGATTTGTGTTCAAGTTTTGAATTGATTTTGCAAGAGAAGGAAGAGATTGCTAGTGAACGTGACTCACTTAAATCTCAACTAGACTTTGCCCTAAAGGAAAATGAATTTTTGAAAAGTAAAAATGATTGTGATGATGTTTTGAAAAACATGAAGTTTTATCTTCAAAATTAGATTTTATTGAAAAGATAATCATTCTTTGAAAAATGAAATTGATTTCATCACAAAAGAATTAGATTTAATTTTAAAGAAAAATGAATCTTTAAAAATTGATATAGACTCACATGTTTTCCATGCTAGTGTAGCTTCACCAAGCACATCTATTGCATGCTCCACTTTATCTTCTAGTATTGAAAATGATGTAAATGTTTTGAAGAAAAGTGTTGATTGTTTGGGCTCCACTTTGAGCCAATGTGCTTTGAATCATACACGCTTGGAATCCTCGGTTCAAAAGAAACAAGTTCCATCTTTGCATGCACACCCTCCACGGCATACACATGCTCCTCACGTACACATCCATCACACTTTGTATGCTCATGTGTATACGTGTACACATTGTGGACGTAAGGGCCACCTTGCTAGATTTTGCTATGATAGAATACATGATGAAAATTTAGCAAATAATTTTGTTTGGGTTAGGAAAGGGACTAACCCCCATGAACCCAAAAGAGTATGGGTACCAAAGACCACCCCTATTGTATTTGATGTAGGTGTGGGCTCTCACATGACGTGAGAGTAGCGGTACCTTAGAATGGATGCGTTCCGAGCTTCATGATGACTATTTGGATGCATCACTTTCAAGAGAAGGTTTGGTGGAAGACCACATTGGTTTGGAGAACTAGAGAGGTGCCTTCATCGGTTTTCGTATCGATCTCTAACTCCCGTTTTTATTTACTTGCTTTCACATCATTGATTTATAGCATGTCATGTTTTATTGTTCATTATGCTTATGCCATGTTCATTAGATTAGTGATATACATGTTTAGTTATTTGAGACATCCATGTTTTATATGGATCTATATCTATGTGTTCTCACTTTGTTTTTAACTAATATGTATGTCCTAAATCTATTGCACATGCATATACATAATGACCATATGTATGTTTATGTTTTTTTTATTTGTTTTGATGCTTCATGTTTTGATGTTTATAGTTTATTATGTTAAATGCCATGATTATTAGATCATTGACATGCATGTATAGCTTTTGAGATCACCCATGTTTATATGGACCCATATATTGTGTTCTCACCATTGTTTAGCTAGTATGTATATCATAGGTCTAATAGCATGTGGATTTACATAATGATCATTTTTATGATTATCATGTTGATTTATGTCTCGTTTTATACTTCAAATTTTGAGTATATGTTTAAATGTTAGTTTCATTAAGACTAGGATTTATACTTGTACATATAGTGGGCCACAAATAAATTTTTATATGTTTGTGCTTGAACGCTTATTTGTACCTATTAGATATGCTAGTATAGTCTAGTTTTGATGATTCATGCATTTAACTTGTATTCCTATTTTATCCATGTTTTCATGTTTCTATGTTTAACTTCATGTATATGTTTATCTTGTCCAAACTATTGTTTATATATATACATCCTTTGAGCCACGTGCCTTCATGCATATACATTTGTGGACTCGTTATGTTTTGGATATGTATGTATACTTTAGTTTGTACTTGACATACATATGCCTTGAAGAAATCAAGTTTTGATGATTTTCGTGTTTTAAGGAATATCGAGCTTGAATGTCTATTTTCATGATTATTTGTGTCACATAACACTTGTGCACTCACTTCATTTAAATGTTTCTCATGATTATGTTTACATGAGTATGATATGGGCTTTATGGACTTGAGTGTTTAGTGACCATGTGATTTACGTGTTTTTTTCATGAAATATAATTCATTCCTTACTTGAAGGATTTCGTACTAGTCTTCAAGTTTTTCCATTTAACTAGTTGCGGTATTCTTTGTTATGGTAGAGTTTTCAAACATGCTATATTTTTCAAACCTAATTTTGAAAACCCCTACCTTCCAAGGGCGGTTGAATGAGAGACCATGCCTTGTATGCTTTTTAGTGAAAATCATTTTAAACTTGAGCATGAAATGGGTGGTAGATGATATGAGGTATACACTTGATATTATTGTTGTTTCAATTGGTATCATTGGATCTTTTCAATTGGTATCAATATTGACATTTCTTGTATACTCATATATTATTTTTGTGTATGTATGCTTTCATTTGGTATCATCTATTTTGATTTGTACTCATTTTTCATACACCTATACATATTTTATTTGTGCTTACTATATCCCTATATCTTTAAGCACAAATTTTGATTATGCAACGCTTGAATGTTTAATGACTATCATGTTTCTATTAATGAGTTTTCAATTGGTATCTTAAACAAGCTTATGCATCGTTTCATTTGGTATTTCATAATGGGGGAAAAAATTCGTATTTTTATCTTTCAATGGTATTTTGTTTACCGTTGATTTCTACTCCCACACTTTATGTTGAAAATTGATTTTATTTTGGTATCATATATTCTAAATGACAAATATTCACAATTGGTATCAAGATTTGTTTACTTCCAATTGGTATCTATTGATCTATTTCTTTCAATTGGTATCAAGATTTTATTTATTTTCTCACAATTGGTATCAATGCCTTATTTACTTTCAATTGGTATCTAAAAATTTGATTTGTTTTATTGAGAAAATTCAAAATTTGTTTACATAAGAAATATCAAAAATGTTATGATTTATATTCTTTTTATTGAAACAAATTAGGACTGTGACCCCTTTATTGATTCTTTGTTTTGAACAAAAAGGGGGAGAAGAATAATTTTTATTGGTTTATCGTTTACCCCTTTGTTGATGATTGACAAAAAGAGGGAGAAGAATTTGAGTTTATATGCATGATTTATGCATGATCTTTGTTTCATGTTTTGATATTGAGAACATGTTTTATTATTGGTAACAAGAGCATTATGTAATGTTTGGTATCAAGAGCTTTCATTATGTAAGTTTTGATTTATTTACCAATAGCATTATGTAATGTTTGGTATCAAGAGCTTTTATTATGTAAGTTTTGGTTTATTGGTATCAAAAGCATTATGTAATTTTGGTATCAAAAGCATTCTTTAAAGAGAACATGTTTATGAAATTAAGAAAAAGAAGAAATAATTTGTTTTACCTTTTATTTGGTATCTAGAGCATGTTTTATACATTTATTGTTTTATGTATATCTATTGGTATCAAGAGCCTGTTTATATGCATTTCATAGTTTTATGCATATCTATGCATTCTCATATTTTATATTCATTGCATATATTTGTTGTTTTCTTTTATGCATGAGTTAAGGGGGAGCTTCTTTGAAGCTTAACTTTAATCCATGCATATATAACTCCATGAGTTTTGTCATCATCAAAAAGGGGGAGATTGTTGGCCCAAAGGCCTTCCACTCTAGTTTTGATGATGATTAACTCATGTAGTTATGTGTATTAATGATCTTGTGATTTTAGTTTCAGATCTTTATTCAAGATATTAGTAGGTGATTAGCTTCAACAAGATGGTTTGAAAGCTTTCACATGGTGATTCCAGAGCCCGAGCAACAAGATCATACATAGCACTCGTTGGAGTCTAGCTCGGTGGATCACGGAGTTTTGGATCGAGTCGACTTGAAGACGGAGTTCATCAAGAAGACTTAGGTATCCTATTTTAGTTTGTGTTTTAGATCCATGTGTAAAGATTAGATAGTGTGATATGCTCAAGTTCACAATACACACACGTTTCATGTTTTGGATATTGGTTTTTCGATTTTTGGTTTAACAGATATTGGTTTTCATGAATAGATAGTATCAATACAAGTTTACATGTGTTTATGTATATTAGATATGTTCTATATACATGTATGCTTCATATCCTAGACAAACTTAATTTGATATACCTATTCATGTGTTTTAGGTTTTATGTTTTAACAAAACATATTTTGGAAATAAAGTCAAAAACTATGATATGTATATGTTTCTTGTATATTGGATTTCTATCCATATGCATCATGCTTCAAAATATTTAAATATCATGTTTTTGTATTTGATAAATTTTGGAAAAATCGGATGTTCATTTGGAAAATTCAAGTTTGGAAAAATACAGATTTTGGTTTTTGGCAATATTTTCTTAACACAAAAATGGTTCAAAATGTTTGAGATTTGTGTTAAAATTTTTAACACAAGTTTGTATTTTAAGGTATAATGATAAAACTATTTTTGTGGAATTTTAGAGATTTTATGGGAAATTTTAAGCCATTAAAAACCTATGTTTTCTGTCCCATAATATAGCCTGCCAGGTTCTGTCGGTCGACCGGACGGTCGACCGGACCCAGAGTCGGTCGACCGGACCGGTCGACCGACGTGCACAAAACGTGCACGCTGGCCTGCCCATTAAGCCGGTCGACCGAGCGGTCGACCGACTGAAAGCAACCCACTCTCGGGTTGCTCCGGTCGACCGGGCGGTCGACCGGCCGGAGAGCCGTTGCTCTCTGGTTCAGGGCCCGGTCGACCGGGCGGTCGACCGGTAGCAGCTAATGGTCAAAAATCGACCGTTGGCCGGTCGACCGGCCGGTCGACTGGAAGGTCAAATCTGGCCTTAATTGCTGCTAATGGCTAGTTTTGAAAAAGGACTATATATACCCCATTGGAAAGAGGTTTTCAAAAAGAATTTTTGGGCTAAAATGTCTGAGCTTTCTCTAGTGTTTATACAAGTTTGAAAAGAGTTTCTTTGTGCCAAAAAGATCAATCTTTACTGTTTTTAAAAGTGTTTCATTATTTCAAAGAAAAATAGTTTTTTGGGAATTTGTTTTGGTCTAATCATTCTATATCTTTGTGGAGATTCCCAAGTGATTTTTCTTTGTTTTAAACACTTTGTTTTCCACACTTGAGCTTCATTCTATCCTATCTATAGGGTCTTTGTGTTTGTGGGAAAAAGAGATTGGTTTGTGATCTTTTGATTACCAAGTTGTAAATCCTATTTTTGCTTGGCTTTGTGCCTTTCCCTCATAGTGTTGAGGAGGTTGTGTAATTGGGTTGTATCCCTCAAGTTATGAGGTGATCTTTGTGTAGCTTTGTACTTATCCCTCAAGTTGTGAGGTGATTATTTTGTTGGCTTGGTGCTTAGCCTCTAGTAAGAGGTTGTGGTTGTAAAGAGAGGAGTTGGGTACTCTTAGTTATTGTATTGCCCCAAATCCTCGGTGGAGGTTCCCTGTGTGGGAGTTCTGTGTGGACAAGCTAGTGGATTCGAAATCCTTCTGGGTGAAGGCAAGGACGTAAAGCTGGGTGCTCGAACCTCGAAACAAATCTTGTTGTTTGCGCTTGATTCATTGACTCTTACTTTCTCTCTCTTTACTTTGAGCATTGATTCATATTGCTATATCATATACATGCTTGTGTGTTTGTGTGCCTCACTTATACTTAACCACGAGAGCTTTATATAGCGCCTCAACTCTTATTCAGAGGAATCAAGAGGAGTTAGTCCAGAGCCCTTCACCGGAAATTCGGCTACACTCGTTGGTTGTATTAAGTGTTGTTGTAATTAGTTTTTAAATTCTGCATTTAGTTCATTAGATTGGATTTATCACCTATTCACCCCCCCTCTAGGTGATTTCAAATGGTTGACTAGGCAGAGTCCCTTTGGGTCTTTCACTAATTGGATTTGCTTGTTGACTTAATTGATTCTCTAACTTAGTCATGGCTTGAATAAGTGTTTATTGGGTCTTGTTGTAAATATCCATCTTTCTTTCCATATTTGAGAATCTTGTATCCATTTCTAGATTTTGGAAAGAAGGTGACGGAACTTGGTTGGAAAAATTTGTTGATAATGAGATGGCTGGAAATTGTTGGAGAAGTTGGTCCTAAGTTGATCATTAGTGTTTTGGCCCCATGAGAAATTCGAATAATTTTTCTAACCGAGATTGTAGATTATTGTTAGGCCTTGCGAAGGTTGCATTTATATGTTCGGGAAACACTTGATGAGCAAGGTAAACATGATACTTTTCAAACACATGGTTCATAACTTAACAGTAAGTGCAACCCATAGACGTGAACTGTGTTAGGCTGACTTGGTTTACCAGGACTGACTCCTTAGTTTCTAAGGCATCTAGTCTTTTCATAACACTAGCAAATTTAGCATCCATCGCTATGGATGTCTCTATTGAATGGATACCTCCTTTTGACAAGGTAAAATTACTATTCTTAGATCTATCGGGAGTTGGTTCTTATTGGATGGTCTTCTCCGCTAAAACTTCATATATTTCCTGCCTTTCATGTTCATCCTTTTTCAAAAATCTCTCTTGACACATGATTTTTAATAGAGTCTTATTTTGATAATCTAAACCATAATAAAGAATTTGAAATAATCGCCACTTCTCTAGGCCGTGATGAGGACATTGGGCAAGGAGATCTTTGAAGCGTTCAAAGTATTTTCAAAACGGTTCGGATGTTTCTAACTTACACTCCATTATGTTTTCCCAAATAAGAGTGATCTTATGGATAGAGTAGAATTCTTCAAGAAGGCCTTAATGAAATCATCCTATGATGTAATTGATTCAGCCGCTAAACTTTATAGCCACTTTTGATAGGTCCTTGAGGGCGAAGGGACAAAACATAACCTAATATAGTCATCTCCTAACTATGGTATCCTCATCATGAGATACACCTCTTCAAATTCTCTTATGAAGAAGTATGCGTCTTCGGACTCTAGATCTTGATATTTCGAGAGAGTGTTAATGAATTGTGGTTTAAACTCAAAAGTGTTGCCATCGGCTTCGGGAAGCTGAATGCAAGATGGCAGAGAAGTCCTCATAGGATAGAACCTATCCCGCAGGGATATTGATTTTACAATGTTTGAATCGGATTTGGGTGGTGAACCATTTCTAATTAACTTAGATGTAGTTGGGTCTCTTGACCAAGCTGATATGCACAATTAGCCAAAACAAGATCACCCAGTCAATCAAAGAGGGAAAAAAAAATTAATCAAGCCTATTCTAAAGTAGACTTAGACCTAGATGACTCCTAACTGTAGATTATCCGCGAAAGGTATAGTGCAGAATCTAACTACGAGTTAATCGGCCAGGTAGGTGGCAAGATTAGCGGGAGGTATCCGCATAAAAAGCGACGGGCCTAATTAAGCGAAATCACCAACTTTAAAGGTTTTGCCTTTCAATCCTCTACATTAGTCAACGATTTGGCAACAGTTAAATTCTAACAACTTCTTCCTTGGGAGAATCTCCTAGTGAGTCCAAGTTGTTGTAAGGCCATCGTCTATTCAATTTTAGGTTAGGATTAAGTTGTGAGTGCAATGGATGCAATTTGTGGGCCAAGAAAGGGTAATGACTTTCCCACCTTATCTTATTACGGGTTTTGCCCTAAATCATTTTAGGGCACATGTACATGTAATAGATAAAGGTTTACTCAAAGCAATTATAAATCAACCAAAAGTGCTTCCTAATCTAAATGCAATGTGAACGTACCTTATTCCCAGTAATCTTCAACAGTAATGTAAGTAAAACAGAAATAGGCACATGTCCTAAGATGAAAAAGTCCAAATCATTTTTTAAGTTAAACAAATGACCAATTAATATTGTTATTAAAAACAATGTGGAATTACAATTATCAAGGAAACTAGAAATTGCAAAGACTTTGTTTTGCAATTGTGAAGTACCAACAGAAGACTCATGATCAGGGCGAAACCAGCAAGTGAAAATGTGTGTTTATGAAATCAGTGAATATGTATGTGTGCTAATGTTCCCTCGATACTTTCATTATAGCATTGGCTCAACGGGTTAATCCACAGGGACGAGAGGTGATAGAAGCATTAACAGTTGTTGTTCACGTCGATTTTAACAATTTCTTCTTTGTTAAAAGAATAAGAAAAAGAAAAGAAAAGAAAAAAACCGGAAGTGATAGGTGGAAAAGGCGAGGAAAGCAATGTGAAAATAAAAGAGAAGTGATTTGAAAAACAAAATAAAAAAGAAGATGAAATAAATATGAACTAAGAAGTTGGTGAAACAATGAAGAAAATAATAAAAGAGTTAGAAATTGATTTTAAAAGAAGATAAAAGAAAACTCATGACTACTAACAACTAATTGCTCCACTAACCATGCTAAGCTCTTATTAATAGTTGCCTCACATGGATCCTTGGCCATCACTTATCCTTGGCTTCAAGAGACGATACAGAGCATGGATCATAAGATTGTTCTTCTATATTCAAACAACACATCCATACCACACAACAAATTGCAAGCTACTATTAGATCATAAAAACCGATTAGAGGTGAGCATGAAATAAAGTTAGCATTTGCAAGTTAGCAAGTTAGTGGGTTAGGTGTTAGAAATGTTAGAATGTTAAGAGCAAGGCCTTGTAGATGCTACTAGATTCATGTGGATTATCAAGTAAGTGGTTAGTGGTTAGTGGTTAGTCGCCATGAGAAGAAAAGTTAGCTAAGTATCATGTAGAAGATGGAGAAAATTACAATGGAGAAGAAAGGAGACACCTTTACATAGATTGTCACCATCTATTACATCAGCCCTCTCTTTCTCTCTCTGAATCTCTCAGCCCTAATACATGATCTAAAAATAAAATAAAAATACAAAGAAAGAAGAAGAACACCTACACTACCCTAAAAGATAGAAAACCTAACCTAATTCTAAATCTGCTTGCGTTCCGGGCCTCTGCAGAGGTATTTATAGGCAAAAGAGGGTTCTAAAAGATGAGACGAGGCCAAGCGTCGAAGATCGACGCGTGGCCCCATCACATTGCCACGAAAACGCGGCTATTGCCGCGTTTCCGTGGCAAAATCAAGGACTTAGGTCCCTGGTTTTGGCGAGAAACTTCTCCTAGCTTTGAGGACCTTCCTAGTATATTCGAATTCTGGTATTTTCGCTCGGATATTCGTCTGACGTGCGCAAGGTTGTAGGTTCAATGCATCTTCTAAAAGTTCCCTTGCTTGGCCTCCAAGAAATGCGGATTTAATTACCCAAAAATGGGTTTAATTAAGCTCTTATTACCCTTTTGCCCTCCTTGTCTTGATTATCTAAAAGAGAGACCAAAACACAGTTTAGACCGACATTTTATTCATAAATCAGTAGAAAAATGCGATATAATAATGCAGAATTATAGACTAATCACGCCCCCACACTTATCTTTTGCTCATCCCGAGCAAAACAAGAAAAGAAAAACTATACTACAAATGTTATTACACCACTTTCGCAGGTGACACAGTTGCATTGAGCGTGTGCAACAAGCCGTTAAACCTTTAGGTTTTCCCTAGAGGAGTTTTATCTCCTGAGAGTTTTCAGTGGATTGCACCCACAAAATCCGTAAAGAAAGAAGACAAATGTTAGTATTTTAAAAACACATTTTGAAAGGAAGACAAGTTTTTGAAATATTTTTGCAAAAATATACGCGATCTAAGTTCATAAGTCCACAAAAAATATTCTCCTTAAACTTAGTTTATATGCAAGATTTTGTCTTCAATTAAGGTAAGAATTCAAAATTGGATTGAATATTTTATCCTTCATAAAACGTAGATAATATGTACTTTGTGATGGTGAAAATTTCTGGGATTTCAACTCTAACCATCAAGCCATTTATTTATATATATATTTCTTTTTCTTTTTTTCTTCCCTTAGTTTTCTTAGGCTTTCTAGTTCACCCGAGTAGTGAGCCTTTAACTGATGACTTTCAGACCGGACAGTTTTAGGGCACTGGACGAGAAAACGTCCCTCAGGTTTAAGGACTCGAGTAAACAAGGCCACAAAACTAAGGGAGATTATTTGTTTCTTTTGACCATTGTAAGGTGTGAATAATCATGCTTCTGAGGCATAATTATCCTGCTTAATAAGTGATTTTTTTATTCATTTATACCATATTTAGTAATTTTTTAATTTTTAGCTTTATGGCATTTTAGGTTTTTGTTTTCATCCCAAAAATGTGTAAGTGTGAAGTGCATACTATCTAAGACAAAAAATTCAAGATAAATTATATCTCCAATTTATCTTACTTAACCTATAATTTTAAACAAGATCCATTATTTCAATTAGGTTTAAGATGTAATTTTAAGGCTTCCTTAATTTCTAAGATCATCTTAATTTATTAAAAATAGATCAAAACTTTGTCTTTTGCTTCAAAAAGTTTTTAAAGAAAGGAAAAATTTCTAAGAATATCCTAAAAGAAGTGAAAAAGAAAGAAAATCTAAAAACTCTATGTTAGTAAACCTTCCCCCACACTTATCT